>JTDE01004052.1:0-25415 GCA_014338405.1 Paragonimus skrjabini miyazakii
TGCACACAGCGTCATATGCTTTAAAGCATATGGGAATTCCCATAAGGACCATGTACAATAATCCTACGCCCCCATGCATGGGGGCTAAATGTGGGCCGGCTCAAAATCCGTTTTACTGCGGGAAAGCTCGAGCTTTCGTGCAGTGTGTGGGTGATCACTTACACACCCGATTTCTCTCAACTGCTACGTATTATTCTTTTAGTTCTTCTCAGTTCATTGCTCTGCCGCATCCGCGGTGCTCCTTAATCTACCGGACGACCCACCAATACAAGACTACAAGCAACAATTAAATATTTAATTGCATTTACAACATATGTTGTAAATGCATGCACATTTATGTTTCATAATCGTAAGTGTACAACACGGTTGTTTGGATCAATACACCGGTTTCTTCTGATACAATTGGCTGACAGTGCAAATCAGATCTATAGATCTGATGAAGATCAGTGAACATATATGTTCATGTATATATATATATATGTTAATGTATATATGTTAATGTATATATATGTTAATGTATATATATATATGTTAATGTATATATGTTAATGTATATATATGTTAATGTATATATATATATATATGTTAATGTATAGACACAGGCTTACTTAACTAAGGGACAAAGTGGATCCAGGCGCCTTTTCATCTGTTAACTTGCCAGTCTTAGACCAGAAGTGATAAGGGTTCTTGTTATACCACTGATGAATCATAGGAGTAAACTTTTGGCGAGGCTTATGTATGAAATATATTCCTCAAAGCTGAGTAATTTTATGGACCGTAAAATAATGCAGTCGTTCAACCTATTAGAATTTACAGGCAGCACGGAATAAAAGGTCGTTAGACAGTTTCAACTTGTTTGCTCACACAGACAGCGCTGCTTATTGGTAGACTGCATCCTCTGAATCAACAGGGATTTTAATCAAAATGATCGCTTTACATGCTATATATCCAACTCAAAACTTGTAGGGGAGAGAAATGCTAGACGTTTTTTCGCCGACTTAAATATCTGTCGTCTTTCGTGAGTTCGATTTATTGAGTAAGTCAATATATCCTAGATGAGAATCGCAAGAAAATTGGCTTAACTTGTGCTGGGTGACCGTCTGTTCACCTGTAAGGCATCCGAGGGTTATTTGTCGCGTTATGCATATTACGGTTACCTCCCACTCTTTCAAAACTATCTGGTTATTGGTTATTTGCGAGACACAAAACAAAGCTGTTTGTTGATTTATTCCTATAGGTGTTTGCTAACTTCCCCCAGTGCCTTTTTATAAGTTGTCCACTACTGTGTATATCTATGGATTGTGATGTAGCGCGTCGTTTATTAAATGTTTTACTTAGTATGACATGCGTTCGGGAGTTTTTCTCCATTTGTTCGGTGTTGTCTAAAAAAAGTGGGATGGTAAATCGTCATTAACATGAAAAAAGTTATGGTGTTTGCGTATCACCGCCGAGAATTTATAGCCGATTTTGTGAACTCTTTCTTTGAAAAGTTTGGTAATTGAATTTTTAATCTCTAGGTTTTGTCATGTTGTGACCTTGTTAAGAAGACCTGAACACTTTTGTTGAATTATTAATATATATATGTATACATATAATTTTGCCAGAAATCTACACGTCTCTAATGGGTATTCATTAAGGACTAGTTTGGGGGGTTGCTGTGATTTCTAAACGTAATCTGTGCGCTTTAATCACAAATGTATGAAGGTAGGCTATTATATATGTGTACTTCTTGTTATTGTTATCGAAATAAGACGGCGTAATATATTTACCGTGTGGCTCACGAGAGGACTTGTGTGGATGAGAGTGACTAAACACGATGAGGATTCAGCACTTGGTTGCTGACAGTATGCTCAAAATATATTGCAAATTCAGTAGCTCTCGTTTTTGCTCCAAACATTTGAGAGGACTTTGGAAAGAACTTATTTTCAAGGTTATATGCTTATTGTGAGGTAGCCGTGTATAATTTGAAGTTGCTCACTTGGCTTGGAAAAATATCACTTGGGCCAGTTTTGTGCATGGCAGTGGGCTTTAAAACGTTAAAAACAAGAGTAGTTTTCATCAGCCTATTTCATGGTTTACTTAGAGCTAGAGAGAACGTTGAACATAAAGTTGAACTGAAGAATGTGTGATCAAGCGAGGCAAATTTTATACCATTTTAAACGATGTGCGGTAGAACGGACTACACGATGCCCTGGAAAATGTTGTCAGGAAATTTTCCTTCCGCGATTATCATAGGTTTAACTAGACGACACCTTTGAATTAGTAACTCAAACAATGTAAATTAATCTGTTTTGGTGAAGGACTTCTAAAAAACTTTCGGAGTCGGCATTATGGGCATAAACGATGCATCGGATATCATCATACATTAGCCGTAAACCAAGGGACGGACTGTATGACAAACGTTTTTGAGAATTGTTGCTGAATGAAGTGTTCAGAAACATTTACGAGTATGACATCAGTTAGCGGCTCATAGTCAACGTAGCCTGAAAATATTCTACTTTTTGTTAAACCAAGTAAGTGAAAGACAGCGGGATAAACCACGATCATCTCTCTTAGACTAGTGTTGTTGTGGACCCTGTTGGTCGTGAACGTTTAAGATAAAAATCTAAAAGCAACAAAGTGTAGTAAACCTTGACGCAGGCATTATTTGCGATCGGTAGTTACTCATTTTGATAAAGGTGAGGAAAGCAAGCTAAATTAAGAACGGTAAAACAGAGCCTATTGAGCTCGGCGTGCGTAGTTTCGGTAAATTACTGCTTGCGCTTGGTCTCACGAAAGCAATCAGTTATGGGCTGCATGATGTGCGCAAATCGATGTATGAGGCATATTTTGCAGTTAAAGGTACTTAGATAAATTGGGTCTGGGGAGGTTCTCTGATTGATTTTCATTTATCTTCAACACATTGATTTTATCTGCGGAGGTGCAGTGTTAGATTTAAAAAAACTACTTGCCTAAATACAGGAAGACTTTTATATGAAATTTGGCAGACTACGATCGCGTTTGTCTTCCGGGCTTTAGCCTCAATACTCACAGGGCAAGCATTTGATGACAGTAGATGGGTGGACAGTCAATCTTGTTTACCTGCATGAGTATAGTGATTGCTTGGCTGAGTTATATGCGAAATAATGGTCGTTGATGAATTTGAACAGAAAGATTCGCCAGGGAACTGTCCTATAAATGCCGTCTCTCTCCATTTTGCAGTGCATTCTTTTGTATTCTCTATCTAATCTTTTTGCGGTTGAAGGCTTACACAAGAAAGTTCATACCAAGTCTCATTTCTCTCAGTTTTATATCACTAACGTAATATGTCACATTCTCTTCACGTTGTTATATGAAAGTTACGCACTAATATCAGACACTGATGTATTGCTGCCAGTTTTGACAACTGTGACTATCTATCGAATTAGAATTCCCCTAATTACCGTAAGTTGTTCACATTCGACAGAATTTGTAGCAAACTTTTCAATAAAAAATGGAATTGCGAAAAAGTTGCAATGAGGTGGTTTTTTAGCACTAGACCTTGTGCCGTCTATCTGTCAGGTTCCATTAAGGCCTGCTGCAAACATAAACCCCTCAGAAATATTCACATCGCGTTTGCTTGTGCTCCAGCTGACTGCAGCGACGTCGGCTTCAAGGATACTTTTTACTGTGACCTGGCTGTTCTCCTTTGAACAACACGTTGCTCTAATGTAGTCATTCTGGCCAGAGATGTAAAAGTTTATATCAGCCGTCTTGGTGAAGCCAAGTTTTGTTTGGGTAAGTTTTAGTTTTGCACCACATCGCTAGAGCGATGGTGAGCAGCCACTACAGCTGTAAGCCGAGCATAGACTACTTTTAGTCAGCACCCGTTTTAGACGTCATGCACGTCATTGTCATACTAGACGTTCTCCTCCTCTCAATCATATCTGGTCTCATATAGAATATAGCTAAATGTTACGGCTGGTGTGGCTCCATCTATGACTGTCGTTCGTGCTAGGGGACATATCCTGATTCAGCTTATGAGTTGTCACGTCACCGCTTTGGTCTTACTTTTGTCTGGCAAGATTTTACCGAGAGCAACTTATGGCTGTTGAACAACTGACCATGTTGTCGGTAAAGCGTGAAAGTCAGACTTATTCAGAACGCAAGCCTAGCGGTTCTCACCCCGAAGGCCCGGATGGATTCTGAACACAAATCTCGCAAACAGTTTATTGAATAGGTGATTCATGGGCAAAATAAGCATTGGATCTCAGAGAATTCTCTAAAGTTATGTAGCACACACAACATTCGTCCTGGCGGTTCATGTAACAGTTTTATTATGGATGTTTGTAGATAGCTTAATTGTAGCCCGATCATCGATAATATGACTTGATCAGTTGGTAATGTTCAGGAAATTAAAGCTGCTTTGACTTCAGAGAACACTGGCAGACTCTTCAGGTTTATCTTTGCTAATGATCCAAGGCGACCGCCAATCAGTGAGACTGTCAGCGAGGCGGGCAGCATATTCACCTCTAACCAGTCCAGAAGGCTACAGCGCTGAGCGGAATACGTTGATGATCAACTTGTCAGACCTCTTGTGTCCACCATATTATCTCCACCCACTTGCAATATAGCGACGTGATCGGTAGATTCAAAACCACTCGCTGAAATGGGGGTCCGCAATTGCATTTTGGCCCTCAAACGAAACAGCGCTGATGGCCCAGACTATCTCGTGCCGACACTTCTCGAAGAAGGTGAGGAGGCGCTGGTAGAGGCGTTGACTCAGTCGGCTCAATTTGTGTGAGTAACGGAGAGCATCCCTTTTTGCTGGGGTTATTAGGTAATAGTTCCCATATTCAGTAAAAGAGTCTGGGGCATATGCGAAGACCGTAGGGGAACTAGCTTGACCCCAGTTGCCGCTAGGGCTTTGGCATCTATTATACTTCGTCGAGTTACCGCAGTCAAGAAGGTAAACATTAAGGAAAAACAGCCAGGATTTTATCCTGGATGGGAATGCAGTGTTAAAAATTCTACTCTTCATCAAATTTCGGAGCAACTTCATATGTAACGCCGACCAAAAATTGCCGTATTTCTCAGCTATAAAGTTGCGTTCTGTTCTATGGATTGGTCTTCAGTGTTAGAGTTGCTTAAACGCAGAGATAAACCGACCAAGTGCGTGAACACGCTGTGGGCACTTTATTTTCATACCTCAGCTCAGGTTAGGATTTGCGGTGAAATGTCTGGCAGTTTTAGAACCTGAAGTAGCGTACGTCAAGGCTTCCCACTTTCACCATTTTTGTTTACTTTTGTCACAGGCGAAGTAATTGAGGACTGTCTGCGGCACTGACAAAATGCCGGCGCGGATCCTCTAAATGGAGGAAAATTTACTTACCTTGACTATGCCAATGTCGAGGTGCTGTGGTTCGGCAAGTTACAGGCAGCATTGAAAAATGCTAGACTCACTTTCAAACTCCGCTAAACATTTCGGAATGCACTTTGCAGTTTTGAAGTGCGACGTGCCTCTTTAAGATTATTGCGATTACATGGATTTAGCGTTAGTTTATAAACGTTTGAACGCTGCCGATTGTTTGGTGTACTTGGGGGGTCGCATCAGCAGTAGCTTAGGTGCACAGAATGAAACGAAGGTGCGTATCTCTAAGTCTTAGGTGGTATTTGCTTCACTAGGACATCTTTGGCGACAGAGAGAGGAAAAATGCAAGCAAAAATTGCACCATTCGTTCAACTGTTCAGATGGCCAACTGCGGAAACTAGTGTTTGATAAACGCAGACGGTAATGAAACATTAAGAATGTTATTAAGACTACGAAAAGGGATCTACGAAATTAGCCCGAAAAATTAACAGACGATCTATGTAGAACATTCGGCAAGTACACCGTGGTTTTAATGCCGCCAGCCAACGATCTGATGCAACAGGCCTGCGCGTGTATTGCGGCTGTGAGAGCTGTTACAATATGACCCAGCAAATTTGACAGCTCAACGTACAAAATATGAATTGTCTTCCGGTATTCGATCATCGATATCTGTGTTCGGTTGTTCGCACCGGTTAGTGCCAACGAGTGGGCAACAGTAAAATTAGGAAGCTGATACTTGGTAGTAGGTGCCAGTGGAGTCCGTTTGTTCACAAGGATTTCAACGGTCAAGTCATATACAAAGAATGCTGGCTGGTCATCTGTCACATGCACTCTTTCATGTTGCTGCAGCCGATTGAGCTAAAATGCTGGGTAGACTAGTGTTGACTTGGTTTGGAGAAATGCAGCTGTTCATCAAGTCGTTGGTTTCTGTAGTTCCTGTTCGGTTCCCGTGTTGGGGCTCTAGCGACTTACAAAATTAGTTGCTGGAGACGCTGGGCGAGATGGCGATTGATTCAGCTCAGTGATGAATGGGTGTTATCTATGATAATAGGTAACTTCTAGTTATGAACTTTTAAAGTCTGAACCTTACGTAATTTCAAGACCTAGACGCAGAAAATTTTGCACTACGTTGGTTCAACTGAATAGATATTGAAAGTTGGCAAAGCGGCCACATGAGGTTGGCTGCAACAAGTTTGTGAAAATCCTTTTGAATATTTGACTTCCGTGACAGACACATACAAGGCCGAGCTTGCTAAAATGTTGTTTCAAACTGTTTGTAAAATAAGATCACCTATAGGAATGGTAATTCGTTACAGACGACTACTTCGATCAGCCCACTGGTGTCATTACGCACACGCTGATAGCTCGGCTTTTTGAGGGCAAGGTACAAAGAGCACGCAAACAGGCTGCCGGAGTGGAGTACTGTTCCGAGCTTAAGCATGTGCTTGCGTTCTACCTGACGAGTTTTGGTTGGTCGATGGCAAAAGTGTGGGTCTGTGCAAACAAATTTATCACAGCCAGGTTAATCTAGATCTGAGACATTAAAATGATCCCGCACATGATAAGCGGTAATCGCTAGCTAAAGACTGTTTCGTATCACTTGAGGCCGATTGTCGTTTAAAATACGACCACTTTGGCGAAGATGTTTTGGGGAAAATCTTTTTAGGGAAACCGCCTCAGTATGACCCTTTTAATCTGACCAACCTATGTTTGCATGCCGTCAGTGTGGGCGAACAAAACTGAAAGTTCTTGTCGTCTAAACATATATAGCATGTTGAATTATACAATTCTAATTTCACGTGAGTGAAATGTCAAGTGAAATCCGGGTTGCACATCTGCTCTGCTACCGTAGCATAGCTTGTACACCGCATCGATTGGATGGCCGTATTAAATCAGACTTCTGTCCTAGTAAGTACAATCATTTGAGATAGAGTGAAAAGAATCAGCTAAATAAAGACGGTTGAACCCATTAGGTTTTCCCTCACACGTTTGGATGAATTTGAATGCTTAGGTAGAAACAATGTCTTGCAAGCATACAACGGAGTTATTTTTTTAGTTGCGGCACTACTGTAACTCAAATAAAGAAGAAAGAGCGTCAGACAAGGTATTCTCAAATTAAGAGCTCTCCGACAACTCACCGGTTACTCGTGACTGTCAGCACATTATCTAGTACAATCGAATAACCTTCAGTATCATTCGGAAGCTTGATATAGCTTTGAATAAGTTAACTGTGCCCAGTGATTATCAGAATTGGGCATTACTGTCTTGTTCACTATATCCTCAGAATTGGACAACCTCTCAGTGTCCAATGGGGCAGACTTTTCAGGCAGTCGAGCCGAGTGAGTCAGATCATATTTTCCGTCAGAAACTCAGGGTTGGACCCATCAAGGTAACAACCTTCTCTGACATAAACTACAGTGAACTATCAAAAGTTATCGTTCTCCCGATAGTTACAATATTTTGACGTTAACCCTTTGTCGCCCCATTTTGTCCACCACCCCCTATTTTTCTTCCTTTTATGGGTCTTCGGCTGCTAACTGCTTTTTGAGGCAGAGAAGAGTAGTAAACGCTGGTGCTTTCAACGTCCGTGCTTTCCATCAAGTGGATCAGCAATCTGCTTTGTCTACTACTTTATTAGGTTAGAAGCTTGGTGTATGTTGTGTCTTGATATCGTGAATCTATAATTTTGCCGCCGTTATCCACGTCAGTTCGTTCCCAGTTAACCGTCAATACAAAACGTTTTCATCCAGAAGCCCTGATAACGTTGAAGCGTGTTCCCACCATTGAGATGAATTGTGGTTCATACTGAACGTAAAGGAGGAATAGTACTGACCCAGATATATCTCAGAGGGCGGTCGCTGATGCACTTTTGGGCTCAGAGTTAAAGTTAAAGTCTGTGAGCGCAGTCCAGGAAAGCATTGTTTGTTCATTATAAGGGCGTGTGCTCAAATAGACAGTAGTTCAGTACCATCAAGAAGGCGTTTTGTCACGCCTCGTCAACCTTGTGGAGCAGAGGAAACATTTAGATATCATCGTACTAGAAGGCAATTTGAGTGCAGGGGTTGATTGCCTTTTTCTATCTACTACACTACTACTTGGTGTCCAGGCACGAAGCATTGACTGCAGTAACAGACCTCTGCAGTCATGCACCCCTGACGTTCTTTATATTTTCAAAACCGAATTTCAACACAAAGTGTTACGTTACACAGAGACCGCCCTGTGCATCTCACCAATGAATATGGTGACGACACCCTGTCAAAGACTGTCATACATTTTGGAGCAACCATCTGAACTCGGACCATATCGTTGTGTTTGCATATTTTGTTCTGCTATTTGCTTCTTGTTCACGCACTCGTGGGTGCTAGACAACTAATTGGTGCTTGAAATAAAGCGGTCTTGGTACCGCCTTTTAAGTGGCACTGACGAATAAGTTGTCCAAATTGAGTCAAGTGAAGGAATCTAACAAAAACTGGAAACAAAACGCACCGGCAGTTACAACTTGCTGTGAAGAAATATGTTTCAAAGGGACCATCAACTCATGACAGAAGTGGATTTCCTTCACGTCGATTAACTTTGCGTCCAAGTACAACCCGATTGCAAATAGCTCTGGATGTGACGATGTCCAAAGTAAGCTGACCAAAGTTTATGCAAAGAACATCAGTAACCCTCGGTTGACAACATTCTTTTATCTGGGAATAGTGGAGTGCTATTTTTCAGGATTCATGGGTCCATTGGCGATCAGCTTGTTTTAACGAACTACATTTTAAAAAATGATTTGCTTATCGCCAACCAGTCCTACCGATTTGTCGAGTAGGCTGCACATTTTGCGGAACGGTTCAATTGACCTGAACAGGATCATATGGACGACGACTCCAAACGGTCGTTTATTGCATTTAAGTTGGACCTCCTCTTGCAGCAAAAATGGTGTTCAAGCTTAATCTATTGAAGCCTAACAATTGATCAGATTCAGCTCTATTCCTTCTATATTCAAAAGTGGTGAGCAGGGGACGAGATCAGCGTTTATAGAAATCTTTTGGAAGGTTTGGTTAACTGAAAATTTACTTCGTTAATGCTGCACATCAACAATTATTTCAGCTTTCAGGAAGTGTAAGCGAATTCCATGAAATAACCAGAAAGGCATCATTCTGATCTTTATTCAAGTTCTTCGGTCTTAGTGTACTTCTGAAGACTAAACCCAGTAAAAGTCAGGTACGTGAGTAACGGATAGTGGTCTTATCTTCTTGAAGATGCGTTAACCGTACTTTTATCTTCCGATGCGTTTTGGACCAATGACACCCCTATAGACAGCCGAGGACAGTAATCTTTTTAGACCCAAGATCTGCCATCCATTAGGTTTCTGGTAACCTTCTGTAGAACTGTCCCCTCAAAAGAGTTTCAGAAAATACGTTTAATGACCAGCGGGCGTGTGGATTCTCTAAGGATCCCGGCTGCAACTGTGTTTTCCCGCTTGTCTGCTACGTACGTATAATTTTGTGTACGTCTGTTAGAAGATGCCTGTTAGGAACTCATTGCTACTTTTTCAATTGTGCAACTGATTGCACACAGCGAACGCTTGCTCTTTTCCAGACGATTCAGCTATCAGTCCATTCTTCAAGGTTGTTTAACGCACCCGAAGATTTTGTTTGCGCACTCTTTATTGTCGCCGAGTGGACTGGAGCTCATCTTGCGTTCCCAGATTAGGCTAGAGCCAAATACTTATCATATTTACAAAAATTGCTAGAAATATACAGTTTGTTTCCAAACCCTGCTACGTTCTCTCAGTTTGATGCTTGTCAGGACCACATTTCGACTGCTTCTCAAGAAAGGCGTTTTAAATTGTTAATGGACGAGGATCAAACGCATACCCACTTGTCCACTACATTCGTGAATCTGGTACATCGATTGTTTACCCATTCTGCACGTAAGGTGAGATTTACGGATAATGTTCTCGGGTGTTCGTCACTTTTGATGATGTTTCCTAGATGTATCCGATCTCTTTTTTTCCTGTATGTTTTTTTCCAATGGACGGCATTCTATTGGATGTGCTAGTGTTTGGCTTTCTCGTATGATTACGTCCACCGACACGTACTTTGTGGATGACATTGTCTTGCTTGACTCTATATGACGAAGGCATACAGACCATGATGAACAATGTGAATTACAGGCCCGGTATATGCATCTTCAAAGTGCAAATCACTCCCTCAGAACTGGGGTAATCTCACTTCCACTTTGTGCATGCAGTTTGCTTGAGACTGTGGTCCGTTTTGCTTACTTGTACAGCATTATCTAGTGAGCTTATAATAGTTGTGATGAGATGCAAGCGCAAATAACAAATGCACACGTTGTCTTCGTCAAGTTATGTCATCTCTGACGTCAAAAAGACTTCTGCTTGTTTCCGGCAAGGGGTATATAATGTTTGTATGTTCTCTTTGTTCTGCTCTCTGTTGTACGCTGTTCATACCCAGGCATGACAATGACCTTAACAGATATGCTGAATTTGACGTCCGTCACTCACCTCACATTAGATGAGATGATCGCGTGTATATCCCGGATGTTCTTCTGCGTGCATCTCCAATCAACCACGTCCGCACAACTCACCAGGTTGCATAGTTTGCCATGACTACGTCATGTACCACACAATCTGGCTGAGCCTTTCCCTTAAGGGTATCACATACTGAGATCATCAACAGTTAGGTAAAAACATGGGGCAGTCAAGTGATGATTTGGTCACTAACCATGAAGAACTTGACTACTCCTTTAGGCGGGGGGGAGGAGTCACCTATCCGCCTGTAGATATCGTGATCGCTGAACTTGTTCGCGAGAAACGTTATACGGGGTAACTGCATGCTGCAGTGAGTGGCTTGCTCGTTTTATCCTCCGTGGCTAATTTTTTTCTAGGTTATTCCACGTCACTTTTGTGATGAGCAGTAGCTCGAGCCACATTACCTTCTGATTTATCTCATGGTTGTTATGAGGGCACGAAGAAAGAATCCATCAAATCCGAGTGGAATAAATTCAGAAACTCATGAAATTGACTAGACAGAATCCCATTATTAAAGACATTTTTATGGCCGACATATATTTTGCAGAATGCTACACTCACTAAATCTGGCATTCGGTAATTCTCGGGAATATAATAAACAACGTTGGTCCAACAAAATATTTACAAACAGGCTATTTGTTTTTATTCAAATTCCTATAAGTAAACTGATTATTCTGAGAGTATAAACATCTGGAATTTCTAAGGTATTCCAATAGCAAATTCTGACAGAATATCGGTGGTGTCGTGCAGAGGTAGCTTCATAAATGATGAGCCGTCATTCGACTAATACGTGTCAGTGGAACTCACTGACATGTTCTCTGGGGTTTTGGTCAGTTTATACAGTGCTATGCAGATTGAGAGATATGGATTTACTATTGGGGTTGAGAAAGTTAACAGACTGTCTGGCTGGCTGTATGTAGAGTTACTCATGTATGAAATGTGTCTCAGTAAAATACCCGTTTCTAAACGCCTCTCATCTGTGGAATAGGCGCCTCTATTGCCTTTACGTGTTTCTATTGAACCGCATTGATTGATCCGTGCGCGGGTAGAAAATGGAGCTTCTTAGAGCTTCGCTATCTTGTCGAACAATTGTCTGCTGTCGTTTGGTCTGACTAAAATTTACATTTGAAAGTTTGTAAGTTATTTATTTTCGATACACTGTTTGTTTTATTCAGGTTGATTTTGTCTGGATCCTTTTCAGAGTTGAGACAAACTATACCTTTCATTTTTTATTGAATAAATCAAGAATAACACAGAGTTACGAGCAGTTTGTAATACTCAACGTTTTGACCATCTCTGGTGGCCTTCCTCCTGAGTGTTGTAAACAGTTGTATTGCAATTCGGAAGAAGACCATCAAAGGCGGTTGAGACGTTGAGTATTACAGTTCGCCCGTAACGCTATGTTTTTCCCTATCCATTAATTATCAACCCGTCAGATACGGCACGCAAATTGGTTAGCTTCACTCGCTTTTAATTTGACACGGATATCTTACACCTTTAGTTCACTGTAATCATTTACCAACTGTATAAATTTTTAGGGGGAGATATTATGAGTTATCAAACACTGAACGCTGAACCAGTCTAGGTTTTCTTATGAAGTGGGGTGTAACTTCTTAAGATGATTGCGCTTGTTCTCATACTGAACTTGCTCTTGTACTCGATTAGATTTGTTGGGCGAGATTTTAAATTTCCTCTTTACTGCCAGTGCTTCTATTTGCGAGCACATAAACTACGTTGAAGACGAATTGTAAATGTGATTCAAAGCATCAATAGAAAAGATAGGTTTTTGGATTGCATTTGCTAATGAACGTTGAAGACTGATTAATGTCTGAGTCCTGACATTCTCAAGTGCATCTTTTGAAAACCTCTTGAGCATTATATGCCAGATTAGTGAGAAACTAGGAGCGAACCGCTGTTGATTATCTCGAGAACATTTTAACCTTCTCGTACGCAGTTTTACTATGAAGAAAAGAAAATCGTGATGACGAACCGTACTACTTAATGAATTTCCAATACGGTTGTTTATGAAACTTTATGGTTTTAAAGTTTTTGAAAGTCTTCTCTCCAGACTGAATTATCAGTGTAACCACTGAGAATATCACGCTTTCCGCAGCATTATCTTGTGAAGAATTCGGTGAATCTGGTCCTACTTTTCATCGGTTATTTTAAGATAGTTAAAAAGCTCCACAGTGTTTCATACTAAACGAATACAAGCCTATAACTTCCAAAATCTTTGTAGAGATCTTCGAACAAACAATGATTACTGGCCAGAATAGCTAGTGATGGCTTCATATAAGCCCTATACTGTCGCACATTGTGTGTTGACTCAACTAGTTTTTCACACGTTTCGGTCAAGGTGGTCATTTTGAACCAAAAAAGCAATCCCGTAGATCACTTTGAAAGCCGAACATTACCTAGCTTTTATAGAGCCAAACCAGTTTATCTGTAGTCCATATTGTGACCTTTCTGTACAATTCCGTATTGACGGTTGTGTTGATTTGGTTATAGAAATGTTATACGATGCTGTTACCAACATGGTATAAAGCGATAGCTTTGATATACTCACAATTCCACGCTCGCGTTAAATAGCGGCTGAGGGTCGATTGGGTTTATGAAAATCCATCCACCATGAAAATTATTTGAAAGCCAAATTTAAGAAGTCAACAATGAGAGGATGTCTTAACAGGTATTTCTAATTAAGCATCAATGAAGGGGTGTAAAACCTGGCCATCATATTAACTGATCAGAATAAATAAGAAGGGGTATTTCACAGTGAAAATTGCATAGTGAACCAAAATGCTCGAAAATGAATGTACGAATAGCATGCACCTGCCTGAGATAAGTCCTGAGGAATATTTTGGTTTCAAGATATAGTTTATGTCATTGACGTTGTATATAAAATTTCACGGTCACTTCACATCTCTTATTATATGTACGCAGACGTAGCACAAATTAAATAACGTAGGGATGACGCATACACCTTTAAGCGATTGAGAGAGGGGTGTGCATGAAACACTGATGGCAATGTGGTCAACAGTAATGGGACTAAACGAAGAAAGTAACTTTTTAGAACACCCAAATAAACGAGGAATTGTCCTTCAAAATTTTGCACGCAGACTTATGTCCCAACAATTCTGTTAGGGTGTTGCTATCCAAGTATTCTATGAACCTGTGGTCTTAGAAATTTGCTTGTAACCACATAAAATGTTACGTCAACATGTCGGATATCCGTTGTGACTTGCGTCATGAAACCAAATTGTTCAATTCGGCGAGATGAATCTATTGGAGTTAACAGACAGTAACTGTGTTTCCATTTCGAGACGATCGGGCAACCTGATCATTACTCACAAGCGAAAGTGGTTGAGCGTTCACATATGATAATTCGGTCGTGCCTAACGTGAGGTCAATGGTACAGTGGTAAACATGGTTGCCTCATGAACAGCGTGTCCGTGGTCCAAGTCCCGGCAGTGGCGATGATATGCATTACTGACGAGCTCTAATGAGAGCGAAACTCGAGTTTAGTGCTTCTGCTGTTCGAAAGGGGCTGACTGGAAAGTCTATGGGAATGCGACAGCTGTGATCAATTGTGGGTGATGTTCAACTTGAAATTAACCAAATCCCCGACTACTCATTAGTAATCTCTGTTTTGACAACAGTTTAAGGTTGACAGCAGTCTTGTAAGCAGTCTAAATAAAAATGCTAGAAATAGAAGGGGGCTTTCAGTTGACAAGCTTACCATCAAACGTTTGAACTAGAATTGCTGTTCTTCGACTGTGTAAGAGATTTTTTGAGGGAAATGACGATTTTCGTGTATTTTACTAAGATACTCTGTAACTGTTACACTGAAATATCAGACGAGGGCTTAGTTGAACTATAAATTCGTGTCAATTTTATCCGGTCTCTAATATGTATGGCAATTATGCATCAGTTCAGGCTGACGGTATTGATGACAACCGTGCTGCTGTTGTTGCTGTTTATGAGTATAAAAGCGTTAACCACGTCTACTGTTAACCACGCCCTTCCTCAGTCTGAATGGACCGTCTAGTTTTAAAGATAGGGATTTAAAATGGTGACGCTCGATGGTTGAGCAGGTTAATTTTACGGAACGTCACATAGGTACAGATGTGTGTATCATTAATGCATTTTTGAAATTAACTATAGAAGCTGTTTATAAATGGCTCATAGTTCAAATTATTGCGGATAATGGAACATTAGTCCTGGTACAAGTGAGAACAGGAAACCCTAATGCGATTGGCTTGTATTTCAGGGAGATTTCTCATATACCATCAAACACAAGACGTACATCTGGCGTGACTTTGAATGGAGACGTGGTGGAACGTACGATCGGTGGTGCGAATGCTCGGCAGTACAGGTGAGTTTTTAGCTGCGGTATCATAGCGACCCTTTGGTGCCAGCAGATCCATTGTATGGGCCGCGTACTAATTTTCTGTAATACCTTCATGTATATTCCTTTGGCTTTAGTTCTTACATTACATTGTGACCAAATGATTACGCTTTAATGCTGTCTGATAGTTCAACAGTGTATGTTTGTAAGTTACGTTTGTCATCGATTGTTTTGAAGTGAAGTAAAGGGATTTTCATCCTTATAATGGTTTCGTTTAAAGCTGGTGATTAGTTTGTACAGGTTATCAGCAAATCACACACATAAAGTTAGACTGGTTATCTTTAAGACACGAGCGAATTTCAAAGCTGAAAATGATTATGACCATGGGGATGATGTTGATGACAATGATTATGAATAGCTCAAGTAATTATATGTTACTTACTTGATGGCATCTATGGCTCGTCTTCTGTGATTCTTTGGATTAGCAAGTTCTAGAAGCATATTTTTAAAAGCCCATTGATAAATTTGCTTTAATGATAATTGGCTAGCAATTTCACTGAGTAGTACAAGTACGGACTCAAAAGAGTAGCAGCTAGTTCATGGATGATATAGGCCAGAACCGTCCCAAAAATTATCTAACTTTGGATAGTATATTTCAAGTGAAAAGATGTAATTTACCAGTATTTTGCAGCATTCTGTTAGCAGTCGACAAGCCACCTCTGTTATTATCATATGGATGATGAGTAATGGGTTGGGGTCTTCGTGACTCATAAAGTTCGTGGCTAGAGATGTTAGGCGAGATAGCAGTCAACCGGGCTCACTAGCGTGAAATATATTGTTATTTGGTCGAGTTGTCTGTGAAGTAGGTGTGCTTATTGACGCGGAGCATTGAAAACCGTAAGGAAGCTGTCTTGCTGATGACGCCTTACTTTCACCTATAACTCGATTGTCTGTCAGCAGGGTGTTGTCAGCTTGATGCTGAATGTTTGAATATGGATTTTGCTATTTTTAATAATTAGGTCTGCTTTCCCCTCATTCTTCTTTTTCTTCTTCCTGATCAAGGTTTGCCCTTTTCTCCCTGACTGTATGGCAGTTAAGCATTAATAAGAACCATTGATGTATTACCGTTCACGCTGTTGATGATTGTCTTTGGATCTACGCAAATATTGCACACAGTCGGACAAAAACTTTTAGAAGCTGTTAGCACAGATTAGGTGACCTGAATTTGAAATGTCGCATTTTATGTGTGCTGACCGGGAATCCACTCGCCCAGATTGAATACAGTAGTATGTTAGTATGGTTGTTACCTGTTTCACTACACCGACCGACTGCTTAATGCAACTCATTCACCTGGCCAATAACTGATCAAGTCTACTGAAGATCAATTTGTACCGTTAAGTGGCGATAAAATAACGTGGTCTCAACTTTAGAAGCACACGTAGGATGCTGAAGATGAACGTCCAGCAGAAGTGAGCATGAAGACAGTTGACGGTGCGACGGTGTTTTCAGCGTTTTTTCACAGCAAATCAGCATAGTGTTTGGACTGGTAAGTCATGATTATCTCTTGAGGCGTTACATTGAAGGGCACGCCTACGCAGCTACTAGGAGGAAATATTCCATTTAAAATGGGGCGCTGCTCTCGGACCAACTGTAAGGGGTGAGTTCATCTTTGCTAGTCATGTCGTCAGTAGTAAGATGAGTTACAGACTTACCGCAATAACTTTCGCTTCTTGTGATGTTCTGCAGAATGATATAATGAACGTTTTAATCCACCGATGTAATCGTGCCGATTATCTTAAACTAAATGTTGTGGTTGGGCCACTTCTGATTGGTTTTGAAGTTTAGTCTAAATTAGATTCGACTGATAGTTGCTTACTTTTATGTATCCTCATAATTTGTTTCATCAATACCTGAACCAGAATTCGGTTTGATTGAACTGCTGAAATTACTTCAGTAAAAGATAGTTGCATCCGGCCCGTTTGGATCAAAACTGACCGCGGCGTAGGCCGACACATACATAACGGTGATGAACCGCCAATTCTTTCCAGAGGCCGTTGTCCAATCTCATCGTACTTGCCCAGCAAACCTCATACGGATGGTGCTGAACTAAGCAGATGTTCTAGGATGGTATACAATTACACAGGACAACGTTTCTGCACTGTAATACATAAGCCAAGAGCTAGTATAACGGAAATAATTAACGATAGATAAGGCAGGATAAGACGAACCGGAGCTGTCGGCTGTAATTTCGAGCACGTAGACACACAGTCGTACTAGTGCCTTGTGACTCTAGCCTTGAAATGTATTCCACACAAGTGTGTAGGTGTTTACAACAGAGAGGACAACTCAGCCACTATCCTACACAACAAAAAGAACAATAAGCAGTTAACTATCTATGCAAGGTGACTACAACGTGCAGTTATTAGTTGGGTAAAGTTCACTGGTCCGTAATACTGTTCCATAACAAGGCATGTGTTTTAACCCAAAAAACCCTCGAGATCAGGAACAGAATATGAAGGTGTACACAGAATGCTCGGAAATGATACGGGAGGGAGCATTTCCCTTAAAAGCTGCTTAGTGTTTTTGTCATCTCCAAACTTTATGAAAGAAAGGAATCCTCCCAATCTCGAACTTTCTCTACGTCTCGTGCCGTATCCGACTTTTAATTCCTGAATCTGGCCTGTGACGTAGGAAAGAGAGATGCCAGTACAATCCGTTCTAAGATTGTGTTACATGTTTTAGTTGCAAGCATTGTTTGCAACTCACGTTCACATCACGGCTTACTATCTCCCCTATTAAATCTGTGTACAAGTAAGAAAACTAATCTGATTAGATTAACTTATCTGGTTAAAATACACGGAACTTACCGTTTTAATGTAACTTTGTTTGTCAGGTCGATTTTGACCCGAACTCTAAATAGGCTAACTAAATTTTTCAACGTTACGCAAGACTTATACCCACAGAATCCTCTTGGGATTTTACTTTACCGAATTACCCTCTGGACTACACAGCTACTGACATGTTAGAAGAAATGGCAACAAATAAAGCCAGGACCAAAGGGTTTATCAGCAACTTGCAAACAGGAATCAGTGTCGTACTCTTCACTGAGGGTAGGCCAACGACGATGGAAGCACAGCTATTTTCGGAGTCAGTTCACGTTGTCCGCAAAATCTATTTTTGTCTGACTGAATGGTGTCTAAAATATGTTACAGGCATTTGTGGAAATCGTTGTTTCTACTCACCGATATTCATCAAAGTTCACTTAAGTGATCAATACAGAGGTATTTGTCCACATACGCAAAAATTTAGCTAATTGATAGTGGGAAGCATGAATTTTTAATCTCCGACTTGAGCCGGCCGAATCAGGTTGGGCGGCCCACGTCACTGTTCCGTTCAAGAGGTGGTGTATGGAGTTGGACTGACATGCCGATTAGAGCAAGTACACTGATGCTAGTTTACTAGTCGCTCGATTGGTGATGATCCGTTTGATCTGTTCGGCCACGTTCACTGGGTGACCTAATCACCTCTGCTGATCGTCGATTCGAACATAACCAACTAAAGGATCTGACTATACCAGTCTCGGCAGTGTCAGTTACTTGACTTACACCAGGTCACTCCACACTTTCGGTCAAGTGAGCGAAGACAGTGTTGTTGCACTTCATTAGAAAGGAAACAAAATCTATGTTATTGTCAAATTCACTCGGACCTACGAATGACATGCCCATGCGAACAAGCGAGGGCGGATAACAGTAGAAATGGACGGAGGTGACAGTGTTATTCTTTTATAAAAAGGATTCTTAAACTGAAGTGGGTACCGAATCCGGAAGTAGGTTGAATCCATTCAGTCTGGCCAGTACTTACAACTTAGATGTTTGTTTGGGAAATAAAAACACTGTGACGTTAAAGGTTTTGAATTAGGCGGACATTTTTAGTGTTTGTATTCCATCCCTTCTCTTTCTTTTGCTTGGTAGTTAAGCCTTTCAATTTTCAATGACTATATGGCAATTAAACGTCAGTACAAATCGCAAGCGCATTGCTGTCTGTAATTAAGGTAATGACTTGAATCAACAGACTGAGATCTGCGCCCATCATACCTCAAGTTTTTGTGGTAGTGTCATTAGATTTATAGCAGTGTAACCTTTTGGGTGACCGTTATCATGAAAGGAATTCCCCACAAACTTGAACAGGTCGTTCAGCTTATCAGTTCTGCATGGTATCCATGTCGTTTCAGTTTCTAATCGCAATCATTTTTGGTCAATCCGCCAATGCCGGCGTCCTTATCGAGTCTACCAAGAAAAATGCTCGCATTTTCATGGACTTTCACTGGTGATTTGAGAGGTTGTTTAACCAAAGACTCGTTATATCATCCTGTCAGCCTATTTACCCAACCTACTAATGTTTTGGGAGTAGAGGTTTGTTTCCGTTGGCGATCCTCGTCATCGTATTCGCAGCCTGATAAACTATGTGACAAGTGTGTTAACTCTTTGACTTTGCGCTCATCCTATGGGTATTCCTGTCCCCGAAACTCTTCGCATTCAAGCCGAAGTGTTTGTCCAATTAGGTCAACGTGATGAATAGTTATGTTTCGACAATTTTGCTTCTTATATCATGTTCAGGCACACGAGTATGGATCCAGTCCACATGGAGCGCACTCGTTTACAGTGGTACGATTCTAACACACGGCGTGCTCTGGTTCCACCACCGGCACCAAATCGTGCAGAACCATCGGGTCGGCTGTCTGCAGTTGAACTTGCCAAACTGCCGCTGAGTACATATCGTATTAAACCCGGTCTACCTAATAACTCGCAAGGCAGTTCAGGCGAATCCACTGTACTCAGTCCTAGTACCTCGTCCTCACCGGTTCCAGTGTTGAATGCTAATTCAAGCAACGTGGACTGCTCACCTGGGTCTGCTTATCTGCAACCAGTGTCAAAACTACCCACTGTGGTGGAAATTCAACCGTTGCTCTCGTCTCCATCCAGAGGACAACCAGAATGTGAAGTTTGCTTAAGTAAGCTCGTTCGACCGTCAACAATTCTTTTAATCTTGTCGAAGTTGGACTATGACCAACCCCGTCTTTAACGTTTTGTTTGTTCTGTACAGCCGAATATCGTAACAATGATCAGCTACGACACCTGCCTTGTGGTCACGCGTTTCACAGCAAATGCGTGGACGTGTGGTTTACTCAGTCCAGTACGTGTCCCAAATGTCGAGCCGGTGTGCGAACCGGTCTGAAACGGCTGGAACGTAGTCAGCAGCGAGCTCGTGTTCCCACTGCACGGAACACTAGTGCTGGTGCCCCAGTGAGAGCAATTCGTCAACGTGTGCCGGTTACTGTAACTGCAGCGGGCCGAGGAGTGAGTTTGCTGTGGAAGACACATGGCGTAAACGAATTGCTTTGAAAAATTAAATTGGAATTGGGAATAACCATTATTTTTTAGCTCACTAACTGATTCAGGCGGTGCCGAAAGCAGGTTTCAACGCAGCTAATATTAGGTTTTTTTAATTAATGTAATTGACGTTACAATTCTACGTTTTTTTGCCTACTGGCAAAATGTGATGGACTTCGTTCAGATTAATCAATTCGCTTGCTCATTTTTCTAACTTCATGTTAGTTGTTCTATTTAATCAGACACACAGAGCAACAAACCGTTCAAGTCAGCCAACGCGACCCCGAGTCACCAACCTTAGTTCACTGTCGCATAGCCTTCCTGGAGCCGAAAGATCACGGGATAGTCCCAGTTCCGATCAGCCGAATCTATCTGGTGCAAATGAGGAGCCAGGAATAGTGAACTCGAACTCTCCGGTTCACATTGATGAACTCAACACAGGCAATGCCAGACTCTTGGATAACACTGTCGGTATCTCAGAGCCCGGAGGGGCACTGAGCTACCGGATTGACGGGAATGGGAATAATCGCACACAACAATCACAAAGAGGACGAAGTGAAACTAGACTTGCATCTGGAACTTCTCGGACACAGAGGACAAACACTGCGACGTCAACTCCTGACAAGGTTCAGTTATTCCGTTTTATTCAAATATTTCGCCTTCATTAATTTGTCAAAGTTAGCTTAGTTGAAAGAATGCCTCTGCTTATCTTCATATATCATTTATCTTGAAGAGTAAGGTATACATCTTCGTTCAAGGGAAGAACAAACGCTGACACCAAAATTAAACAATCAAGCAAAAGGTGAATGTGAAAATAAGCTGTCTGTCAAATGTGGGGCGCTGTGTAGTTAACAACACTCTCACAAAAGTAGCAAGTATCGATGGTCCAATCATCGGATGAAAAGTTACTTGTGCGGTGTGTAACAAACGGATTTCAGAAAAAAGGGAACAATAATCAAGAAAGTAAATGAAGTTAACGGCCAGTCTCATAAATTCAAAAGCTCTTCAGGGCACGGGGGTACTATCACAGTCAGGGCTCACGCATCGGGACAGAAAAATGTCCTTCATATTGAGACAGCTGTCAGAGATGTGGTAACAGTTAACGTCAGGTTCCCCGTATAAATGTGTCGTAGGTTTTAAGGGAACCTAGAACAGTCAGTAGATATAAATCAGTGACTGCGTAGAAGGACAGTCCCAGTCGAAGAATAGAGTTACCTGAACAGGGAAATATAATATCGCGAAAAGAGATGATCATAGGTGGATGTGATGCAGAGTTCACATCACAGTCCCAAGTATGGAGGACCGATTGATTGCATTATGCGAGTCAGTTCTTTATTTCACGACCTTGTCCGTCCAGGTTAGTTGGCTTCGGTAGTCATTCACCAATCTAACGTCAAGCACGACGGCAGCGCCGTCACGAACCGCGATCACATCAGGTTTGATGAACGAGCTCGTCGTTGGTACTCGCAACCCCTCGAAGACTGTATAGCTCAAGGTGCGCAGTCGTTTCGCCAGGTCTCTGGCCACGTGGGTGTGTCGAACACAATACACATTATGGGTGATCCTGCATGATCGCAGACTATGAGCAAATCTTTCTGGTTGACCGCAGTTATCACGACAGAGAACTGAGTGGTCGCTTCGGCCACCTGGTGAATTTCGGACTTTAGTCCGCAGCAGACTACATCTGAGCTGGACGGCACGAATAGAGATTCCGAGGAAGATGCGTTCTGGATTGAACAGCTAGCGATTAGAGACTGAAGAGCGTGACACTTCCTGAAGACCACGGCCGTCTAGCGAATGATAGAGTTTATCCATCCACACCGCATGGATTTCCTCTTTGTTCGTCACCACTACACCCTGAACGCGTATCGGGACGTTCACCTCCGTCAAGATAGAGCTAAAGGAATTATCTTTGACCACATTCCGCAGAACTGGACATCGACTAGGGAGCGGTCTTTCCACTCGAGTTGTGTGCGAGATGGGAATAGTGGTGGACAAACTTGGGATGCCCAGATCACTCAAACGAATTGTGATTTGGATGTAGCTGATTGGTGTATCTTTAGGAAGGCGGAACTACTGCCGAACAAACTGGCGAATCGTATGGTCCATAGCTTTGAGCGTGTTACGATGAATTCGGCTCAACACTAATGAGTGGTTCGTTTTCGGGATCAGATGTTGTCTCAGGAGTTCTGGGCGTTGATGTGGCATCAAGGGCACTTTGTTGGCTTTCCCAAGCATTGTACAAAGTTGCATACGGTGATTAGTAAATGCTTTGCTTTTCCAAGTGAACGAGATACAGAGATAGCTCACTGTATCAGAGGCGCTTATTGAGTGGATAATGTCCGGGCCGAAGTGGATAGACTCGTTAGGGATAGCGGCTGCGTTGTGTTTATGGTCACCACGGATGACCATGAGCTTAGCCTTGTACGTGCTGACCTTCAACCCAGATAGTTCCACGGTACTAGCGACGGCTACAGGCTTCTCGGAGAGACGCGTGGGATTCTCAGTTAGAAGGATCAGGTCGTCGGCGTAGGCGAACCGCTAACCAGTGTATCTTGAAGCTGGTAGCCAAGCTTCGGTCGAGATGGAGCCAACACCTCATCCACTGTCGTGGCGAATAGAAGTGGAGATATTGAGTCGCCCTGGTGAACACCACGTTGGAACCAGAGAATGGAGCCATTAAGCTTGGCGGAAGTATTCCGATAGAAGTCGGCAATGTAATGCATTTTAGGTGGAAGAGCACCGAAGGCTCGGGCTGATCTGATAATCGAATCCTGTGAGATAGAATTGAACACCTTGAACACGTCGATAAAAGCCGCGGTGCGTGAGTTCCGAAGCAGCGCATGAAGCAGGGAGGTCGCCTCAAGGCAACCGTCATGGTGTAGGAATATAAACTGGAGAGCGGGCAGTTGCAAGCGCGAATTCCAACGATCGGCCAGTATCCTGTGGAAACAACGTATCAAAGTTGAAGATACGGCGATAGGTCTGAGCTCGGTGGGAGATGAGGGATTGTTCACTTTGGGTACAAGGGTGATGCGAGAGCTGCATAGGAGGATTGGACAACCTTGGGTTAACATGAAAATATTGAGATATCCGGCCAAAGTATGAGCTTTCATGCGCTTCAAATGTTTGGGCAACAGTTTATCTAAACCTGGAGCGGTGTTTTCCATGTTCTTCAAGGTGCGCAATACTTCTGCAGTGATCGGGCTGACCAGAGACCAGTCCGGAGTTTGAATCGTTCGAGATGGTCGTTCACCAACGTGCGGATGAGCCGATAATACTTCAGACCAGTATTCGTTGGAATTATCTGGGAGGCCGCGGTTCATCTTGTAGGCAGTTCTCGAGTTTCCTGAAAAAAACTGCAAACGGAGCATCTTTCTTATGCTGGTGGTATAGCCTTTGAATAGCTGCATAGTTAGCCTTCCGAATCTGCTTCCTGATCGCGTGAGTTCCAACGTTAACACGACCACGTCGTCGAGTGAACAGTCGCCAGGTGTACGGAAAAGCTTGTGAGGTGTGCATGTTCAGCAGCGACTTAACCTGTACCATTGTGAAAATACCTGCCTAAAGACCGCGGGTAACAGCGGGTAATTCATCGCTATTGGACTCTAGTTGGGTAATTGCTGGTTGGATCCAACAGGTAAACCACTCGGAGTGCTCATCAGCTTGGGACCCAATATCTGATGCCGTGTTAGTCTACGGGACGGTGGTTGGATCTGCAACGGGGGCAGTATTCTTCTGCCAATTCAGCGCATACAGACGCGTCCGAATGCTTTCCAAAATACGACGTGGGAAATAGGACAGGAGCCGATGATGAGGTTCGCGTCGAATAGGGCACGACGACGTTAGTGTATCGGCACATCTGACAAGAGAATCGATTCTAGCTGAGACCGATTGGATCCGGCGGTTTTCCTGGACATGAGTTTCCCACGGTTGCGTCTGACAGGATGTTCATGCCTTCTGTGTTGACTGAGATCCATTTGGGAGGGAAAACTGCGGTTACAGTTGGCACAGTCAAAATTGGTGGCAGGCTGGGTGTCCACTTCCTGCGTCGTTGTATACGAGTACGTGCCAACAATCCAACATTCGATTTGCAAATCTGGCCAAATTCTGAATAGGTGTACTCCGCTCACCTATCCTGTGTACTGGTAGTTGCCTGCACGGAAATGCTGGTGGTAATTTCGTTGTTTTGACCGAATGCAACCAGTATGTTAAAACCAGGTAGAGTGACTGGGCCTACCTGGAGTTGCTGAACTCTCAACCAGTCAAGGTTTGCACCGAGACCGCCCAGTCGGCACTACGAAGAGGTTATTCGGCGCACCGACAAGTTTGGATACTTTCTAGGCCACGATGGTGAGTTGGATGGACTGCGTAGTTGTCTTTTGGACTTAGTACTTCAACAAAAGGGTAGTTTGCATTCGTTTCTGAATAGCCCAATTATGACTTGGTTTCACGGTTTCTTAGTGTTGTCCGTCGTGGTTGGCCTGGTTGACCAATAAGTTCACCGTATTACCAGGCATTTTATATAGACGATAGACGGTAACCTTTTTTGATTTGCCCAGGCATAAGGCTATCAGCTCGATTAACTGTACTGATCGTACTGGACCACAGGGGTATCAGTTTGATGTCTATTGCGTCCAAGTTACTCACTGGTCTCATTTTACGTCGGCTCACTAAGCCCAGAGAAAGCCAGATACGTGAAGAACAGGCAGGATTTCGATTCGATCAAGGTTGCGTTGATCATATTTTTACCTCGCGATAGATCTTGGAACATTGGCCCTGTTACAGACAGTCGTGGTCTTTTTGGAC
>JTDE01004052.1:28063-49153 GCA_014338405.1 Paragonimus skrjabini miyazakii
TATATATATATATATATATATATATATACCGCTGTCTCAGATTTCGAAGGGAGAATTTTCAGAGCTGTTGTTATTTACCACATTCCAAGAAGTATGTCTATTTGGACTAGGCTTCATTGTTTACATAAATGAAATCAATTCACACGCTTCTAAGGCAAAACCAACAATTAATCCAATATTTCCTAGTCAATGTTTAATCACTTTTGGTACCGGTAAACTGAGTTCATTTGACACAGTTCAAGTGATCCACACAAAATACATATACTTTGATTCAATCAAAGAAACGCGCCAATTACGTAAGCTTAGTTGCCAATATGGTGGATGTGCCCAAACCACCTATTACCCTTCGTTCAAAACAAACTACCTGTCGAATTCCACTGGTTGCTTGTGATATTCAGAATAGGGTGACGTTTACCGTTACACAAACATTGATCTTTGTCCGTTTTTTTCTATCTTATTTAGCTTATCTGCAAGCCTATGTGTTTGTTCAGTAGTTTGTATTGTGTTAACTGAATGTGCTCGACGGTAGTTCAATTTTGTTATCGTTGTTTATCGATTTACCTGAGTGCTTCCTTTCTAGTCTGCCATTGCACGCAGGAAAGCCGCAGAGGCAGCAATTCGGCGTGCGGAGCTGGCCAGTCAAGAGCGTGCACAACTCATGAACCAGCAGTGAAGCGAAGCTCGTGCCAAGATTCGGTCGCTTAGGAAACTCTAAGAAGTCTTTATGGAATCTCCTAACTCCAGCTGAGAGTAACCAGATACGTCGGAGTTTATGCTGGTTTCGCTGATTGGATCTGGTTCTGGTTGTAACATTTCTGTTCACCTGTCTCTGACGTCTATTTACTCCGAACAGTGTTCCCCCGTTTTAATTTCTTCCAGGATTTAAAACAAACACCTGTCATCTCAGTTTGTACGGTTTATTCACGTTTCCCCTGAAATTGCAAACATCTCAGTCCAGTTGCCCAAAAACGGTTATCTTTGACGTCTCAACTAAAACAAGCACTGAATTACGTTTCATCTTATTTGCACATGACGCTTTATCTTTTCTTTACTTAGTTTCTTTTCATCCAAGTTCACATGCACACGAATTGTTTTTAATCGTGTTATTCCGGTTCACTTTTCCGTCATGTGACATTCACACTTCTGCATTACCACTTAATGGTTAAAATAATAATATTATCAATAATAATAATAATAATAATAGTAGGACACTATGCCCTATCTGCTCGGTTTGTCCTTTTCGAGTCATTGCGACTACCGATGCATATGTGAATGTTTCGGATATCTGTTTTGTTACCATCTTGTTGTTAACCTACGCTTTGTCATTCTAGATCCTCGGGGGGGAAATTTACTTTTACAGCTAAGATTTGAAAAGTAAACTTTTCTGCGGTGGATATGCTACACGTTTTTTCACTTAAAAGTCCGGCGTGCATCGGGTTTAGTTGCGGTTGAGGATTCAGTTCATCTAATCAATGACAACGACCATCCTAGGTGGATTTTAAATTGAATTAACCGTGTATGTCTTTACTGCGTCTGACGTTTTTGATATTTTGTACTTTTATGGATTGTTGTTAGATCGATATATGTGAGATCTGACTGAAACATATAATTACTTAACGTTTTGTATACCTCACTATCTCGATGACAATCAATTGGTCTCTTGTTTGGTTGAATCGGGTACGGATTGTCCGTACAAGATTGAAGCAGACAGCTCTCATAGTTCGGATCGTAGATGTTATCTGCTCGGCCACGTTAACGAAAGTGACTAGGACCATTGATGCTTTTATCACGTCCCGGGAGGAAACGGTACACAGCAGCTTTTTAGTTCACATTAGCTACAAGGACCACAAAGGTGAGAAAGCGTAGTTTTGAAGTGTTCCTCAATTTCAGGAAATTCGATAGAATGAGCCGATGACTAATTTTTACTTCATACAATCACGCTTATCAAATCTTTGGTTGTTGAACCAACCGTTTCCAAACTCATTTGATCTCAGTATGGACACTAATCTCCTTTGGCCTGTGAAAAACCACACGTTATTGCTCACCACAGTTTTCAAACTATCTTAACAGAGCGTATGCCACTGTGCAGCCTGTGTTGCAAGGTGTAGGCACTCTGATAAATGTTTGAATACAGACGTCGCTATTTTCAGTAGTTGAGTCCATTCCCCTTGCCCCTTGTTTTTTTTATCGGTCAGTGCTTGCTTTTGTCTTCGTGACTGTATGGCGTTTAGGCGTCAATGGAACCACTGATGCTCGGATGATAATGACTGCTAATCTAGAGCATTCCTGTAAGCCCGTTAGATTATCATTCTGTAGAGTATTTCGGACGTGTCCGTTTGCCACGTGTTGCTACAGGTAGCTGGTTCTACTCTGTCAAATGTATCTGATTCAGTTCTAGCCCGAAAACGACATGTTTCAAAAAAGAAACCACTTTTATTTGTGTAATCTGGTGGAACTCAAACTGATGATGATCTCCGATAGGTGTTGGTTGGATTCATTCTGATTTACTCTAACAAAGCTGGTATGAACGGAAGTTCAGTGATGAACCCTAAAGTTCGCAACTTTATCAGTTAAATATTTCTGTTGTGTTCACTATGACATTTTACTCATCAGCACCATTATCTTCCACCAAAATAAACTTACGAACGATACTGATATTTTAATGTTCCATAACGATTTACCAAAGTATGTATCTGTACAAAACAAAAGTAGACAAATAAGAGAATGCAGTGAGAGAGTTACTAAATATGAGATAACTATAATTCATATGCGATAAGAGATCATAAGAAAACAGTTGCGCATATTTTTAGAATAAGAATGCATGTGCAATGCAGGTCACGTTGTTTTGTTTTATTTTGCTAACATAAAATATAACGATAGTTTTCACACTACTGGTCATCTCTGGTAGTGTCACCACTGGTCAAAAGACAGACAGGTCACGATACTCCATCGAAAAAGAAACATCTCACCCTTAGACTGCCAGTAACCGTCCTCATTTCTCTTAGCCAAGTCACCAACTTTACACTGTATACCACTGAGCTGGAGACTCCCTAGAATGGTTGTGTGGTGGTTATGCATTAATGAGAACCACTGATGTATTCCTGTTTAAGATGATGATGCTTGGCATGATAAAGGGTGGCTAAACCTCCATAATACATAGCATAACCATCTGACTCTGCGCATTTCCAGGGCTTTGATATATGCACTTCATTAGTACGTAACTTTTGATACATTTACATGTGCGCAGTGAGACACAACCGTCGTTACTCAAAGTTACGGACCTGTTTGTCATCCTTAGTTCCCAGTGCTGACTTTTCCGGACAAAACCTAACTTCTGGAACACAGCATGAAGACTTTTGCTAGGTGAATTATTATAACATTATATGTCACGAGTTCTTGTTCTTCCATGACTACAGCACTAAGAACACTAAGAATTTGTCATTGTACATCGATATTCCTTTAATAGAAAGGTAATTTTTTAATGAGAAATTTGTAGGAAAAACTGATCAATAGAAACCACGGTACCATTTTCTATTAATATTTGCCACGCCAATGCACTTGATACGAATCGCAAATGTCATTTATTAAGTAACTTGAAGTGAGATCAATAAACAGCGATTTTACATCTTAACTGACTTGTGACGCGAATTATCTTAACGTTAAAAAATGTTTCCATCAGTGCAATTTCGATTATTCGCCATTTTTCTATTTGCTCATTGACTTATCCTTAAGTAAGCTTATATAAATGTGCTTTAGTAATAGACTTCACACAGGACGTTTACAAACTGAGAGCCAAGTGAAGGTGATAATTAGTAGGCAGTTAACATTATGGTAAAGTTCTGGACCGGCTGAGATCGTCTACCCACAATCTTGATCTGGTCGACTTCCTTCAAAATCAATAGCTTATCCGCGCCGCTACAATAATCGAAATTCATATACTGAACGGGAGGTTTGGTCTTTTGAGCTTCACTCAGTAGTTGACTAAGATGATTGTGTGGACTGTAGCAAAGATGAATTCATGGTTCTGCCTAAATCAAGACAACTTTTGATCGATTACCCATACGATCGATTGATGCCTGAAACTGGCTCGTGAATTCCTTCCGATCAAATTAATAACCTTCAGCAACACTTATTTCATGTTCGATTGTGAGTGTACTGGGTGCGTTTACATATGATGATTCAGTCGTATCTAATTTGAAGTCAATGGTGTAGTGGACAAAACGATTGCTTCGTGAAGGCGTAGCCGGAGTTCTAGTCCCGGCAGTGGTAATGAGAGCGAAACTCGGGTCTAGTGCTTCTTTTCGAATAGGGCCGACTGATATATCTATTAGGATGTGAAAACTGCGGTCAGTTTTAGGTGATGTTCAATCTATATGAAAACCAAAACCCCCCACTACTCATCAGTATACTAGGTGTATCACCTGTCAGTAACAGCCATCTGCGACCCTCACATGTTTACTCGTTAATTAATATGCCACCAATAGAAACCGATAATTACGATGGTGAGTGCTCGGATGCGACAAACATAAAGTTGTACTAGTTAGCTGTCGCACTAAACAAACTCTCTTAACTTCCTATACTTAACCTTCATTCTAAGTGTAACAGAGAGTTCAGCGTGCAAACCAATCGAGTTGTAATAGCATAAGCATCAAGCCAGTCTTGGCAAATGTCATTCTAGCGAAACTATGCAATCAATAGCTGCGCACATTTATCCAGGACGTACCGCTTTACGTATGGTGTGTTGACAGTATTTTGTCATCCTACCTGAAAATGTTGATCACATGCGTACAATGCAGAAACTAACTGTTCAACTTTTACCACAAAGACATAAGTGGACAGATAGTTCTACTTCCTAAACATTGACATGAAGAAAAGTGCAAATGGATCCGTGGACATATGCGTGAGTCAGAACCCAACATGAACTGGTCAGTTTATCTATTCCTGTAACTTCAGACCGTTTACACATAATCACAGTCTAATTTCATGAAAAAAGCAATAGACGTTTGCTCCGCAGAGGTTTACGAATGTGATTTGGACTTCAGTTTCATTATGCCTCAGGAAAATGGACACCCGCACCATGTTCTAGTAAACCATATGACAGCCTCTGCCAAACGCCACTGGCACATCTAACGGTTGCCAACTGGTTATCGTTTGCACAGTTCCAATTTTGAACTGAAACAGTCAATCGCCGTGTTTGCTGTGCCATTGACTTACTGTGTCCAGTTGCCGAACTCCAATGCTTGCTTACTACTGCGGCCATATGAAACCTAGACGTGCAGTGCAAACCAGTGATCTACAACCACTTACTACCACTATACTCTTTAACCTGCTGTTACACAGGTTTTATGTGAACGTAGTGAGAGGTATCCTCCTAGGTAACATGTAAACGGAACTGACAAAAGACCTACTGGTGAGACAGTCATATGTCTAGCAAACCTCAATCAATAAGTGCTTTCTGTAATGTCCACAAATTTCCATAATGTCATATCAGGTGACTCCAACAATAAGTTGGTCACTACAGAAACGATTGCCATATAATTACATAATCTTGTGTTTGTTACTATTGAAAACTCGTTTATACCCTGCGACTCTGATGTTTACGATCGGATGAACATCACCTACCGGGCGACGACACGGACGTGTGTGTGCTTTGGTTAACCCCTGAAATCGTAGTAATTATTACGTGTTACATTTTGTTTTCTATGACTTCAGTTACAGTTTCATCTGTATATAAGATGATGTGTTTAACAAATCAATCTCTGTACATCCGATTGATAAATCTCTAACGGAAAAATGCCTCCGCCTTGTTGAAACGTTCAATAGTGTCAAAATTATATCACAACCGACAAGAGGATGTCAAAGGCTAATTCTCAGTTATACGATTAAAACACCAATTAAATACTTGCAAATAACCTTATCGTTACACTATTATAATAATAAAGCTTGAACAATCATCAAAAGTAACATGATCATGGAACCGTCGAAACTGCATGATAACCAGTAATCGTTAGGAATTGAGAAATGTGCAAATGATAGACAAGTTGAAATGTGAACATTAGATTCATATGCTTGGTATATGCAAATAATCAATAAGCCACTGAAATCTTTTTTGTACATCCCTACGGTATGGATAACAAACCTTAAGCAAACAAGGCCAAATTAATTACATTTGCTCCGCAGGATTTGAAGCATAACGGATTTGGGTCAATAGCCTACACAATTTTCATTCAGGCACCTTCTTAACAGAATCCTGTCCTCTCTGGTTTGGCACTGACCGCGTTTATTATCATAGTTTTCTTTGGAAAATAAATGTAGAGAGATAAGTGTTGATTATTTGTTTCCGAATACCAGTCTACCTTTTCGTGTGCTTGCAACATGATAACCTCCAAAAGTCTTGCAATCATTCATTTTTAAAAAAACAGATGTTAGACTTTTGCATATAGGTAGAAGAACATCCAATTATTGTTTTTTTTTAGTAAATGTGTAACGTGGTTGTAAGAGGGATAAGTGATTTGTTGTCCAGTTACAGGTCACAGTTGCCAGAAGGATGTTTTATACTACTAGACAGGCTTGTTTAATGTGTTTCATCGTACTGAAACTGGTGAAGGGAACAATAAGAGATGTAAGATGAAATGATAGCGACATTGTGCGAAGATGTTTGTGTCCCAAATGGTTGAATTATGCCTGTTCTTGCTAGTTGAACATAGTCTGCAAGCAGTTACAAAACTGTTCCTGTCAATAAGAATCAACATACTTCAGTTCGATCGCTATTATAGTTTATTAATAGTATACTCAACGTCCAGAACAGAATATGAACTCCGGCTGGAGTTCTTGTGAGACCAGCATACCTACCAACACTTCAGTGACTTCACACCGAATACAACTGACTCTTAATACCAAAACTTTCAGTCATAGTACCCTGTAAGTCTCTTATACGGCGACTACTGCTGAATAACTACGGTAAGCTTGTGGATTTAAGCTTGTACGCACAACAACGAATTTTACGAAATGATGGGAGTGGTATAATGACTGCTGTACTCCTGAGGAAGGCCCCTCGAGATGATTGAACCATAGAGTATTACAACTTGCTCATAACGTTGTGTTATTCCTAATCCATTCATCAATAACATGTTAAACATGACTTCATTCGTACAAAATTTGGTGCGGATATCTTACAGCTGTACGATTTCATTTGTGTAATTTTCTCGTACTAGTTATAACAACAGTAGTATAAAAATGAAGCAACAAAACTGAGCGCTTTGCAACGAACAAGACCGGTACATTTTCAGGTTTGGTGCAAACAGTCAAGTGGACGCAACCATGAAAGCGTTCTCGTCGAAACCGACAATGACGACAAGTCTGACAAACGAATTATATATTCATGTTAATTTCACCCATTTTTAAACTAATCTCAGTCGCACACTGATTGTGGTCAGAAAACGACGTCCTTTCGTCACTCATCTAGTCCCACATTAAAATAACCTGAGTTCTGAGGTTAAGGAACAGCATCTCACTTGTGACCATTTTTCTCATTGCGCAGCCCACACACGATTGCTCGAACACTTTCAAAAACAGCATCATTGCTTGAGCTACCAGATACTGGTCTGGTTATTGCCTTCAAACGAACACAAAGTGCCACTTAAACACGCGCACACTAATAAACTGAAGAACAAATCTGTACCTCAAGAGAATTGCGTGATTTAGTAGCCATGACAATGATACTTGCGAATATCCCGAACCGTCAGGATTGGATGTCAGTTCGTTTAATTGGAAATTATCAGCACGTCATGACTAGTCGGACTGACACTGGCCGTTCATCAGCGGCTGATTCTGAGCTCGTCTACGCTCTTTAAAGGCCATCCCTCCACAAAATGCCACCACCCTTACCCGGTTTCATTCGAGTGAAGGGAATGACCACAGACTTTAATTACAAATATCCGTGTCACCAACATCGTGTTATTGGTGATGGCCTCACAACAGAATGGAACAGTGTATTGCCGGGTCATAAATCGGCCACATCAAGCGGTTAATTGCCAGACCCGTTGGATGTGCATGCTCACGTTTGTGCGTGCATCCGTACATATGAGAGAACCAAACGCGCGTGCAACAACCCGCACGAATTGACGGCAATCTTAATCGGAAACCGGTTTATGAAATGCTAATCCCTTGGGGAGAGTGGTTTTGAGTGATGGTAATCGACTTGGCACAGCAGAAGCGACACTGACGGAGAGAAAAGGATAAGCGCCAGGGAGCGGGTGGTGAAAGGTGTGATCCGTACACAAACTATGAGCATTGTGAATTTTAATAGTCTACAAGAGTGACCAGGTTACGTTCGGTGATATTTGATATAATATGGTAACCATAAATGTAAACGTGTTGCCACTACGGGTTCACATTATTGCTGTAGGCCGAACTGACACTAGCGACGAACTGTAACAAAAGCAATACTGGGGTACGGTGTTTCTTTTCAAACGGGGATAGATCAGAAGCCCGTAAAAGTGATACAGTTGTCATAAGCTGCCAGCGATTATCAGTTTTTGTTTGAGAGAATTGTGTGGGTTAGGAATAGTATCAGTAAATATGCCTTTTAAAATTTCTTATCATCTGATGTACTCTGTGTCCCAATCAAATTGGTTGATCTAAAATTTTGTTTGCAGTTTGCGATAAAAGTCAGCTAACATTCCAGAAGCAAAGCAAGGATTAGTCAGTTATGCCGGGTCAAACTAACAGGATGCACAATTTTATTCTTAAAAATAGTCTTGTTCCTTTTAGTAATCACATCAAGTCATTTCAATCAAATGCATTCACTCGTGGCCAGCTATTTTGCCACCTATATCTTATCTGGTGACATTTAGGCTTACTGTTGCTGAATGGCGTTTAGTAGTTTCTTTTCAACGATCAACATAAACTAAGGTCTAGTTCTTTCAAATCTGGACCCCACGTATGTTCCCAGCAGACCCACAACACACGATAACTTAGTGCTCTCCTACGACCTTTGACACGTTACGCTTCACCCAGCAGCAGTTATCATTTGACGACTACTTTTTATTGACGCTTGCAGGTTGTAATTGTTTCCGTCTCAGTCTCTCTGACGACTGGAAGAAAGTCCGTGCAATTCGAACCACGAGGTGGTCGGGAGATTATGTGCGCTCGCCGTTGTGGAGTAACGCTTTGTGTCACACAATCATCGACAAGCTCAAGCGAACTCTTCAATACAGAACTTGACAATCTCCTGTAGCCTTGCCAAATTTCTGTAGTGTGTTCGTCTGTTCTTCGTTACTGTTCATTTACTAGGCAACATTATTCAATTCGTAGTGGATATAGACCTGAGGACCGTAACTAAACCGCCATTATAGGGTCGCTCTTAGAGGCACTAGGATGGCTGTTCGGCTATGATTTACTTCGTTCAGAACTAGGTGATATATCTGGTTGGTTTAAAGTCAGTAATAGACCACATGTAATTCAGATACGAATTTGACGAATCTTCTAAATAATGCAGTCTGCCGCAGGTTCAGTGGTCTAGTGCATGGTTTCTGGCACACCACGTTGTAAATTCAGACCACGTCAGTGTTCAGTATTTGGGACGCAAGCATTTCTGGTTGTGTGAAATTCTATTGCTTTTACGGTTCCGAGCCTAATATATTAGTAAACGGTACACTGGTCTATTTCAAAGGTCACTCGATTCTCTTTGTTTATCCTACTACAAATCTTTTGCTGTTATATGTGATGTCCACTAGTTACTTGTGTGACCACACGGCGAATATGCCACGAATTTTAAGTTGCTCGTAGTGTTTACTAATATGTCCCAGTAAGATAACTGAATGTGTTTTCAAGAAGGTTTTTAATATACTGCTCGTCTGTCAGAGCGACTTCTGCCTCAGTAGTGTATGTCTCTATCATTAAACCATGGTAGCCAATTTTATCTATCCTCTGGAAAAGACATATGTACAGCACAAGTATTATACATTCATCATAACGAGGTAATCGTCTGCGGATTGTTTTGACTTTGCTGCTTGATAACTTTAGGACACATAGCAGTACAGTAAGAACGTCTCCTGTCACACTGTATTCATGTCGGTGAATGAATTCGTCAGACCCCATTCAATAAATCGGATGCTCACATATGTGATAATTGGTTAACAAATTGACTCAACTAGAAATTCAGCCGGACCCGCACCACAGTTCAAACGTTTTCTATACGTACTTTCCTTTCCACTTGCTTTTGTGGAGCAAGTTATGTCGGTCGTGCACCAAGGCAGCTTTTGAGATAAATTCAAAAACAACGTCAGTTTGGACACGGTTAAACGTGACCGGCCTTGACTCATCTGGCTGAAACTGGGCATCAGGTTAACATAGATCACGTGAATGCAACCATAGGTCAGGCAACCCATCAAAGACCGTTGAAATGAGTGGTCTGTGCTAACGGGATTATCAGAATCAGGTTAACTGGCACAAGGTTATGTCATCGAAAGTAAATGCTGAACTGCAGTTAATATAACACTGAAGAGTACCGGCGTCCGATTGTACTGCTACAATCTGATTAGCTCAATTGGATTAATACAGAACCATTCACCCGACACTGAATTTGCCTCAAGAACTGTGGACCGAAATATTCCAGTTTTATTTCATACAGCTGGCGTTTGATTCTAACTGTAGTTTTTTACTCTCTAGAGGTTAATAATAACCTCGACCACGGCTTGAACGATTTGGCGTAATTTCTTTTACTTGCCATCTAACATTTATACAATCCAAACGAATAACTCCAACATCACTGAGTAAAATTGCAGCCAAATATAGAACCCGCAGGCCCGAAGTTGAAACCATCGTGAAATCTGCATAGAAACTACAAACCACTTGGCACATCGAACCGCGAACAGTTTACAGATCTTGCGTTTACACTACGATACTTCCATAACGTCAGTGTTACTGTACATCATCACGTCCTGGCAGCTTCCAAACGCTGGAATTTTACTTGAATTTACTAATACTACGTGGTAGGAATGATTCAATAATAAATGCAAATAGTTTTCCAACTTCTTGGCCATAGTCAGTGATTTTGTTTATGGACAAGGCTTCACTTCTCACACAGAACTCCTTTCTAACTGACTGAGCCAGTTGTATAGGCACTCAGCAAGCCTGTATGCCATTCAGACATACTCTATCACTAACTTTTTTGAAAGATTTTCGGTTCGCTATTTTCCTAAACATTTCCTTACTGGGATTCCCTCGTACCCCCCATGCTAATTAACAATACGTGTACCCCGCACGGTCCATGCAGATGGCCGAAGCCCAAATGAAATATGAAGATCGTATATGGCTCAGTAACCCAACGAAAGCACATCTGTATTAAGCTGTGCGGTACCTACTGCGTAATTTGGCTATTCTGTGAAAAAAGTTCATTCATCTGGATTTCCTTCATTGACCCCCAAAGAGGGCATAACTGAACTTTCACCAGTCTGTATTGACATGATCTAATGATATAACCTCCGAAAAGGTTCTTTGAACCTATAAAAACATTAATTTATTGTAGCTACTTTTGCCGCAGTCTATTCACACTCATATGGCAGTCAAAACGCTACCAAACTATTTGGTCGATCTCTCGCGGAATCGTCAAATTTGCCTTAGCAGTTCAAAAGCGTCAAATATCATATTTTTTAACTAGTAAAATATCCCAACCTATTTTTACTCAACAGTCTTATAAAATCAGCCCATCTAGTAGTTTTTCTGATCTATTCGGGTAACTTCTTTTGCACTAGATATCTTATCTATTTTCTTTTGTACTCACTACACTTGACGAATTGTACGACAATGTTATTTGACGGTTGTCTCGTTTGCATGCTTTTGATTTACTGGAAATGACTTCGTAAATCTCGTACATTTCTGTTTTCAGTCAACCGAAATGCAAGACGGTTTATGGAACTGATCAGTTAAATCATGTTGTTCGGATAAAATGACGTCATTTGGACATTGAAAAGTAAAAAAAGTTCAATATGTTCCTGTCCGTTGTTTCGTTGAATTATGGTTAACTAATATCAATCATTTTGAATTTGCAACTTATACAACCAGACAACTGTGATTATTTATGAAATTCAAAGTCAAGAGTAAACGTTCAAGAACGAACATATTCACATCATTATCAACTCTATATCGGAAGATGAAATGAGCTTCCGGCCTCTGATTGCTTACTTCCGAAATAATTATGTAGGGTTTCCTTCTGACTTGCACTTTTCACATATAGCATGAAGAAGGATACTTAGAACTGATAAACGTTTTGCTATGCTCCTAAACATCTGCTAGATTTCAGGAAGCAGTACCATAGAAGGCACTACTAAGCTTGTTGATTGTCCATTCTAATGTATCAATGCATGCTGATTAGATTCGCCAAAGTTGCAAGAACAGCTTAAAATAGTCGCCGTTATTCTGCTTCTCTGTATGGTTGTGCTTAATAGTCAACTCACAGGTTCGATTAGGAAGGTTCATTTGCAAATCGATATTTCAACATCATATGCACTACGGTCTGTTTTACTAAGGCAAATCCATATTTACATTCAACAATTAGTATGTTAATCGATAACATGAGTAAGCGTTAAACCAAACTAAACGCAACTATACACGATTAGAGCAAACTTTAATGTTGAATTAGAAAGCTTACAATGTGAGTAATCACTACCGGCATTATGCTCAATCACTGATGCTAGGTGCTTTCAGAACAATAAAATGACGAATAGTTGTGCAACGGCTGTTCCAAGTGGCGAGTTCGACTGACCCTATACCAGGGGTTCTAGCGTCTAAACGTATGTCTTCTGAGAGCTCTGACCGTGGTTATACGATTACATTTCAATCGCCCATATGAAGGTCAACAGTAAAACAACTGGGAAAATTCACATGATGGCAATTTCAACACCAGCTCTTACACTCGTCGAAACTATGTCATACATCGGCGAATTGGCTGCAGCTTTCAGTTTAACTCGACAGACACAGTTAAAGCAAAGAAGATCGGATTACAGCAAGGTAAACTTTCTAGAGTTAACAATGCTTTTGAATTAATGGCGTTGTTCGATAGACCTTACTCTATCCTACGAAAAACCGGCATAACCTTTCACACAGCTCATGCCTCGGAGACAATGATCGTAGAAATCCAACACTCTCTGAACGCTTCTTAAAACACAACAGCTGGTTATGGGTCATGAACGAAGAGTTCCATGTGAATAACTGTTTGTCCAAGGAGTATTCGTCCATGAATATTCCGCATAATATATTTTTCAGCAAACTCTTTTTTTTAAACTTTTCTTGTGCACGCTGATTGGTTAATTGAAAGTTATAAAACGAATGGAGAGAATGTGAATCGGTCTTGTTTACACCAGGATCTATTTACACATAAACTGATACATTTTATAAGAAGTAAACAACAAGACAGAGTACAGTATCCAGCAAAAGTCCGAGGCAATATTTGACACTCAGACTTATGATAATGTTTATAAAATTCAACCTCGGTTGTTGATATGCCCCACGCATGGTCTGACTTCCGCAAATCGACGAGAGAGCTCTCCGTCGACAGTTTTTATTGAATCAAGGCAATGAAGAGAATATGGTGAAAAATGGTTAGAAAGCTAGCAGAGATTTTGACAGCCTTCTCTGGTTTTGTTCAGCACAACTGATGACAATCGGTGAGCTTTTGAATACGTGAACTCCAAATTACACGTCATAACCGTGCAAAAAACATTCGGCATTTGGTGCTGGATCACAGCCATCTGTGTTCACTAACGAACACGGCAAAATTGTAACAAACAAACGCATGTACTGTGGCGAAATGATGTGTACAGTCATAAAACAGAAACACGTTGTCATGGCTGTTTCTCAAGCGCGTTCAAGTGAACAAAATCGAAATGGGCTGATTTTACAGATTAGTCGCGTAACCGTGGTAGATGATTGTTGCGAAAGCCAGACGGGTTTGGGATGCTTGGAAATGTTCCGTGTTTAGAGCTAATCAGTTAGTTTAGCATTCTTTCATCAACCATGAGTTTTATATGCGCTAAATGACGGGGGTGGCTGCAGTAGGGGTTTCTTCATTCATAAAAGTCATAAGATCTAGCCACCTGACCATCCTCAACATCTGCATTCTATGTATCCATCGATGTTCTGTCTTAGTAAGTGCCTTAAGACCAACATGGTATAGCCTCAACCAAGACAGCATCATAATCAGATCATTACTCTGTGCCTATTCAAGTAACTCCCACTCCCACATGTGACAGAGGTCCATTCACTTGGAACAGTCAAATGGTGGAGAGCCGTTAGGACCGAAGACGTTTAGATTGATTTAACCACACTATAACAGAAAATTATAAAACCCGAAGAATTGTATTGCAGCTTACTAGCCAACCTCATCTTGCTTTCTTATGTGGATAAAAGACTTCGTTATCTCCAGGAACATTCATTCTGAACTAGTTGAAACCTGGAAATCAGTTTTAACATTATCTCTACATAAAATTACAGGTCTGTTTAGATCGATTGCATTCACACCTTGTCCGCTTCAGGTAACCAAACAGGAGTTTGCCGGTGGATAAACAGAATAAAGCACGTGTTGTATCTGTTCATGTTGCATCTAACCATGCAGTAACGGTCAGACAATGAGGTGAACCGGTTGTACGATGTAGATTTCTGGTTACATCTTTTGTACTTTACTATGTACAGGAATTTCTTCTTAACTCTATGGTTTTCATCTACGACTGTATATTGTGAATTTTCATCACACTCGTCATGTCACACACGGTGTTTGATTTGCAAGTATCAGAATGTAAAATATACAGGTCTGGTACCGTTCAGAACAGTTATTTTCTATTCCGCTTATTTTGATGTTATCCCTTTGAATTGCTCTCTACGATTGACATAAATTAATGTTTCTGTTCCAATGAACGTTTGCTTCATTCCACATAAAAACCATTTCGTTTCAAGAAATATCACCTAAACCTAATGACATCAAGAAGCTGCCTGTTGAAACCGAATTCTTCAAACCGCATGTATAGTCTGATTCAGTTAAAACAAAATGCTAACGAACCGGATGGCAGAAAAATTCCTCCGATCACAGTGCATGCCTATTCGCTAACCCGTGAAAAAAAAACACTACTGCTTCCATAGTGCTAGTTTTAAGTAGTTCGACAAATTTCTTAACTAAATAGACGCACCTGTGAAAAATCTGTGCTGCGGTTGGATTCGAACCGGTGATAGAAATGGCTTATCTAAACGAACCTTCATAGTTCAGTTGATAGAACGCTTGCTGTATTTAGACAAGTTTGTCGGTTTTAATTCAGCCGAGGCCCCGATTTTTATAACTGAATAGTTTCTACGTGGACGTTCAAAAACATAGTCTTAAATGGCAGTGTCATGGAAAACTTTTATAAAAATCCGAAAGACCTACGTTTCTGTAAACCTATTTTATTAAATGCTCGAGACATATCAATCATATAACACATGAAAATCATAAAAATCGCCTTCAAGGTAATCAGCCGTTTACTATCACTGGTATAACCATTTTTGTGGTTACTTCATTAATTTTCACACCTGCAGTGTCCCTAGTTGCTATACACTAAAACGTACAGAATACAGGGAAGATTTCTCAATTGTAAAGACCATTTTATGTATCAATGAAATGTCAATTACGGATCTTTCTTAAACTCGTGATCGTCGATTAAGAGATTTTTGACTTAACGACTTTCTGGTAAGTTTTGCAGTGTGTACAATTACACAAAAATCCATCTCACCAAACAGCGTCCAATTTTTACACGTACCCTCATATAAGTCCAAAAAGCCACCCCGATCAGATAAGACCACAGTCATCACGACCATTCACTTTGTCCTGACGGTTTGCCTTGTTTCACTTCCACGTCTCTACTAATTAACGGCATTCATTTTTAGTCATGTATCCACTCATTTTTGTTAGAACCTCCATTCCCACTCCGGCTGTTTATCAAAACAATTTACATCTTGAAATAGGCATACATCAACTAGCGGTACAACATGCATTGGTGCAAATCGTCTGTACTCAAACGTTCACATAACAACTAGAATGAATGCGTGCGATCGTTTCCATCCCCACAGCACTGACAGCAGTTACATCTCCGAGGTCCTGTCGACCTACTCCTTCCGTTCCACTCCTTTCCTTGTTTTGAACATCCAACGACTGTAAAATCTAACAATCGTACTGTTAATAGATAAACATAGTGGCACAGTCCACGTCGAGTAAACATATTTCATTATTGGACAGTATCACTTAAGCACTTATTCGTAGTATGCTACACTCAACTCAGAGTCAGCACAAGTTTTTATGCAGACAACAAGGCAGGCTTTCGTCGTGGTAAGGTGAGTATCGATTAACTGATGGATTGATTTATGCAATGATCAGTCTAACATGTGCACAATGGGATTCAGATCTAAAAAAATCTCTTAAGTGAGGAAATGTTACCTGCACCGATCAGCTTTTCAAACGTCATAGCAGCAGAAAAACTAGTTTCTGCTTGCGTCAACGGCCACCACTGTTCTCAGCTAGACTTGATCATCTAGTGACCACCGCCGAGGAATATGCATAGCGTGAACTGAATACTACTCAAAACCGATCGGAGCTCTTGCATCCCGGTAGAAATTTTCAGCCAGTCTCTTTCAAATAGAAATGTTAAACACTAGTTTCACTTTTGTTCTAGTAAACCAGTAAGTGCATGTCATTGCTACAGCTTGGATCTGAACACCGACCACTAACTAAACTTCTGATAACGTACAAGCCGTATTGTCAAAGCTAGCCTATTCGTCTTTTAGTTTTCTGCAATTTATTGTGTTCATAATCCACATTTTCACACCTCGACAGCCTACTAGCCCGTCTTGTCCTTTAAAGTTACCATTGTCCAGCCATATATACAAACATTTATAGTAACGGCTAGTTATGTGCTAATAGCCCCCTCTTGATTTAAACATTGTTAACTAGTGCGTTTTGTCTAGCCCTTCATTGACCAGTGGGTAATAGCGACAACAAACAATTCTAAGAGGTACAATCAAACTGTGGTGACGAAATTAATCTGGTTTTAGAAAGAGGTTATATACCTTATGCGTAATTATGTGTACTGTTCCCTCTGTTCAGTTTTTTGTGATCAGACTGTTTACATTTCTGTTTATTATGTTGTGTGATTGACGTCATTTAATAGTCGCAGTAACTTTACCAAGATAAACAATCTATTATTATCTTCATCAATTATACTGAAACTGATGTAACTTGTACGCTTTACATCTTTGACGTCATTGACCGGGACAACTTTCATTCTAGTAGTATAAACCATCAGGTAGTGTGACTTAAATTAGGAAGCTGATCACACATGTGTAGGGATGTCTCTCTTTGGTTCATATAGAACTGAAGATCAATGATACCATGATATCATTAACGCTCCCTCAAAGGCAATCTCCGGTCAGATTGTGTTTACCAAAACTGATGTGCCACAAGATTGATTTTCAATGTGTAAACACGTATTGTATTTTCCAGGAAACGATGATCCTAAAGAAAGCAGAACACACGTAGATTGTGCTGCCACTGTATAATATAAAACTATTTAAAATGACCTAAGAGTAATCAGAAGACTTAATAATTCCTTGTGAATTGTTTACATTCACACTGATTCGTACAGCTGATGAACTCATAACCGTAAACTGTATCACTCCATGTACGACGACAAAGTTCACAAAGATGGGCATTCCATCTAAGATAAGTAGCATAAGTTTATACAATAAACACCGAACTGTACTCCATTGATGACACTATCAACTGAAGGCAATGGAACAGTTGGATATTTTCGTAATGATAGCATTAATAACAATAAACCAAATTAATATGATAAAATTCAGTCCACGTTCTTGAGAACTACTTAACCAAATCCTTGCGATCAAATAACTAACGAATGCACGCACGCAAATGTACATGTTTTCATCTATTCATAGCTCACAGTCGAACAAGCACAACAAATCTTCAAGAACGTCAGTGAACAATTAAAGGTTTTAGATTCTCATCTGAGAAAGATAACGCCGGGGCTAAATGTCGTTGATGCTATCCAAAGAAAAACAGTCGGTCAAGCAACTGTGATTTCAAACGAGTCCATTTCGTTGATAGAAGACCTATGGCAACTGTAAGTTTTAGAGACCACGCGAGATGAAAATTAGAAGGTAGGAATGCTTCAGCTTTTGGATGTACACATGGGCACACCCTAACTTTTCCGGTCAGTGTGTAAACTCGAATTCTTGTGTCGACTGACAACACTCGTCTGCTTGCGTTTACTTCGTGGCATCAGCTTAAGATTAGGTCATTCTGTCGTTGTTGATATTGTGTTGATTGGTTGTTGAATGTTTTGTAAAATCAATAACAGGAAAATCAACCTCAGGTGTAAAGCGCAAGATGTCACCAGAGGACGAGAACGTGGACTTGTCCGCGGACATTCGAAATCCAACGGCCAGACTATTTTGCGACGGAGGAGAATAGTGTCTTTGCTGGTTGTCTACGCTTATCCGTATATTGGATTCTTGATAACAGTCGAAATGTGGGCTACGGTAACAAGTGCGTTTGGTCAGATCTTGAATTTCCTCAGCGGCGGCATGAGAGTAAAGTGAACCAGTCTCAGTACCGCATCTTTTGGTTGAAGATAACGCGAACAAACGGGATTCTTTTGCAGAAGACAGAACAAGGTCGTTTACTATTACAGATGTTGCTCCTCCTGGTTCCGACTCTCCACGGTTGTTTTGGTCACCATCATGCAACACTTTGAGCTTTTCCAGGTTCGGTTTTTTGATCCTGTTAGTTGACGTTCGTACATGCGATACTGTCTGTTTCTTTGACAGATTCATTCCTACAGAAGTTTGATCCGCCATTGAGTTTGGAATCATCTTGTACTCAGGCCAACAACTGACCGTTTGCATGGGGTCCAAACTGAGTCCTGTAGACATGCAATCTGCGTGAGTTACTCCATATCGCGTGGCGTAATAAAGTTGTGTAACTCGTAACAGAGTCTCTCGAAGATACGGATCTTTACCTGTGTTGTGCGGAAAAATGTAGCAAGAAGGACCATTTCAGATTATAAGTGCTTACATATAACACGTGTTATGGATACGTGGTTTATTCATATGTGCATGTAAGATTACTTGAGATGAACTAAGTATATACATTCGTTCTGATTGTGACACATTTGTTTAAGTAGGCTTAGAGACAAAATCGCATCGTTACTTCAAGCAGAATGTGGTTGCCATGTCAGGGTCAATTCTGGTCATTCCTACTCTAATGATAAATTGCCAGCCTTTCACCAGGGAGAACCTCTGTTCGGTCACCTTATAATTTCAATAACTTTGCCGCTAAATTATTAAAGCACTTCTACAATTTCCCAACAGGTTGCTTTGTACAGGTTGCCAATTATCACCACTGGTCGTAAGGCACATTTGTGTTAGGTGGTGAAGTTACCGTGTGATTCAGCGTAACATGAGAAGCAATATGTGGCTAGTGATGAGAACATCAGAATTAGAAGATCTATAGAACCTATGCGATCAAGCCTTTGAAAGGATGCAAACGGTTATCTGAGGCTACGAGTGATTGCAACCGGTTACCTTAGACTGAATGACCATCAAAGCCAATGGGCATACTACATTAGCATTCAAGTATTGCCCAAATAGCAGATTATTCTTCTCGTTGAACCAGACGACTATCTTAGGACTTGAGGACTGATAGACGCAAACTTCTGTAAATACCCGACCTACACCGTTGCACACATTTCAGTATGTGTGTAAGTCGCTATTCGAGTTATAACGGAAAGTCAACTGCTAATTGTCAATAGTACACTCAATATTCCAGATTAGGTGAAAGTACACCAAACATACCTTTCATTTGAGATTAGTGGAATGTACAAATGCTTACCACAAGCTGTCAACACTCCTATTTGATAATGCCATTGAACAGAAGATTTCAAAACATTCGAAGGTAGTAAATCCATACTCTACTACTCTACTACTCAGCCTCGACTTGAATGGACATCTATAGTTTCATTCCGTATGAAGGTCGACGTTACAACGAAACTTCATTAGCAAGCCAATTTGAGAATAATACTTTGACGACTTTTACTGACTTGGCCATACCACGTTGATAACCAGTTCACAGTTTTCTGTATGGCCAGTTAGCACCTGTTACGATCGGAATAGTCGCAATTCAAAATGTTATTAACACATTCAGTTGATTACTCTCAACTGAAGGTTTCACGGTAAACTTTATCCTTGTCGGAACTAGTCAGATTGACAGAATAGGATTCAAATCATCAACCTTTGTATTAAGTTCCAATCTCCAATCCACTAAAATGTCGGTCTTTTATCGCCGCCAACTGGTCATGTCTACCCAACGAACGAAGTATATCCAAATCGATAACAACCGCCCGATCCTAAACGATGCTCATATGATGAGTGAGCAGTAGCATATAAGTTTGTTGGCTATCACCCGAAAGATTGCAGGAGTGAAACTCCATCTTATTATCTCTGGTTGATGAGCTCAAATTAAGATGAAGCTGGATGTGTAATTTTGATGTGAAAGTGTACAACGAAAGATATTGCCACAGTCATTTTACTCATTGGAATCTGAGAAGAACAAAACTTTATCAATTTACAGACTGTTAGATTATAGATGATGACGGGCGTGACGATTACTTTTAATTGTGGGCCAACTTTGTATTAATGCACAGAAGAATAACTAATATTTTCAAGACAATCGCCTTAAGCTGGAAACAGGAATATGTTGCTTGTTTTCCCCCACAGTGAGACAGATCGCGTGTTTCTAGGTGGGAATAGTGACTGATGAATTAGTCTTATTCAGCCTTGTCATATATGTGGAGGAATATCTTTGATATTTAATGGAACGGAATAATTATATTTCTAACGGTTTAAGGGACTACACCTTTTAATCTCGGCTTGCTGTTTCTCTCTGTTAGCCACGTTTTGTTTACAACTGTCCAAACCATTCGGTTAGATAGGTTGAGTTTGTCCCATTTGCCTTTGCCATTTGACAGCCCGGTGAATAATGGATATGGCTATACG
>JTDE01004052.1:49253-62896 GCA_014338405.1 Paragonimus skrjabini miyazakii
CAGAACTGCAAGACTAAAACTCAGTCGGTCCGAGTTGTGGGAGATGGCGTGTTTATACATTTCACGTTTGACATGCCCACTTCCCAACAGTCATCCGGCCAACATGTTTGTTTGCATGTGGATGGAAAGAGAATACAGAAAACTCCATTTGTAATCAGCTCAGCGTCTGATTATCTACCTTGCTTTTTTATTGCTGCACTCAGTGAACCCTATCGATAACGGTTTTCTTAGTATGAACACCTGTCATGCTTATTCTAATGTCAAACGCATTAAAAGGATTAACGGCATCGATTAGCGAGATTTTATAAACTAAATAGAACCGCTTGTGTAAGTCAGACATCACGTGACTGAACAGATATTGTAGTTATGTTTTGGATAATTGTTCATTATTGGTAAGTGAACAGGGATACATCAGGAGTACACAAACATGGTTGTCGTTTTAAAAGCTGCATTGAAACCTCTTGATTGTCAAGCCACAGTATTAAGTATGGAATCAAATAATCATGATTGTCATGTTTTTTGTTTGACTACTTTTAGGATACAACCCATTCAATAATACGGTTGACTGAACATTCTTCAGTTAGTCTGAAAAAGCTGCGGACTACAAAGAATCCACTTTTCTAAGACTTTGTTCCATTGACATTTTGCGTTCAAACAATTGCTTACGCCTTTTGACTTTCAATGTCTTGTTGCCTTTTAAATAGCAAGCCCAAGTGAAAAATTCGTACCGTATTATTTCTGTTAAGCAGAATTACATTCAATACCTACCTTTTGATATATATTGATCAAAACATATGCCCGGAATCCCGAATATCTAGATGTATACTCCTCACACCTATTTCATGCCTTGCGTTCAGATAAACTGTTTGGCAGACCCTTCAGTTAAGTTGCCAAGGTCGAGTCTGTCAAACGTTGGGCAGTCTGACAGGGTTTGGCCCACGTGCCACTTTTTTCACCTAAAGTGACATGGCACAGTTTGTGGTGCAACGGTTGAACACTTAACGTAGCCTTTAGCTCTATCGAGCAACTTCATTTAACCGTTTACTTAGAGCCACTCATTCACACTGTCTAAACGTCTGTACATCTATACGTTGTGAATAAAACCGCCGTCATAACTTCTCAGTCAGCTTAATATCACTGACTCCTTTGCATTTTTACGGTATTTTAAACAGTAATTCATGGCCAGAAAGCTAAAGTGTTGCCAATTAAAAGTGTATCATATCAGATCTCAGCTTTCTGCATGTGGTAATCTTATTGATTAGTTTATCTCAGAAGAAAGAACTGTGCAAAACAATTGTCATTCGGAAATTGGTACACACGATTTTTATCATCTACTTCGAACCAAACGGCCGCGTTGAAGTGGATGGTGCATGTTTTTACTCTGGTTGACTAAAATAATATCTCCCCTAAGTTTTAGCAAGTTCAGTTGCCATTGGCAGAATTTTCTATAAAATCTGTGATGCCTCTATATTTAGTTGTGCACAATGTTGTTTTCCTATCAATTCCCTTGAATACTACAGTGTTGGGCAAAGTAGCTTTTAAGATTGTCCGAAGTTTTGCTTTAGGTCGATCAAGCCAAAAAACATACATTTATAATCTGACGATCCAGAGTTCGGATAGTCATTGTGACATGCTGGCTTATTGTGGTATGTCTAGTGAGTATAGTTCATGCATATTTGTAGTAGGCACATATGACAACATGAACAGACCTGCAACCACTTAGTTTAGTATGTGCACACATCGGACCTACTGGCTTGTGAGACACATGCCCCATTTACGTCAGGGTATAGGGTGAGAAACGGCGCATTGGCCTGCTTTCCGTAATACTGGTCGACATTTGTAAAGTTGATCTATTTGTTCCTGTGAAATATAAAGTTATCGCAATGAGCAAGACCAACTTAAAACTAGAACCGAATTGGTTCAGAAGTGAAGAGATTACGATTTAGAAATTATCAATTTTGAACTTACATCTTATTACCTGGTGGATTTTTCTAATTTGGAGTCATCCAGTAAAGAAAACGTGAGGACTGGAACCAAAAAATTCTCGCTTCTATCTGAGGATGTCATTTATTAATGCTACAGCGGTCTCTGTGTTGACGGATCCAGCCAGGGAGGTATGAGTTATTATTGTGAAGTATGAAAGCTTACATTCATTGTTGCAATATGCCTGATGAGTTTGTTGAATTATAACGCAATGAGATAGGGATAGTCGACCTGCTGTACTTTTCATATTAGTCATGGTTTGCGAAAATTACAGCCAAACATCAGTACAGTACTACAGTATAATAGTGCCACATCTTGCTTATAGTATAGTTAAGCACATCAAATATCTCGACAGAAAAGGGTCACTCCAAATGCGAAGAACATGACTTGCCGCTTCATCATTGAATTTCAGGCACAGATTTAAGTTGGTTGACTGACTTCATAATTTACAACATTAGGTAGGGACTATCATGTTACATCATGAAGGAAACGAATAGTTGTCTCTTACTGAGTGTCGACCGCCTGCTCGGATGAGATCTTGATGTGCTTTGTTTATTCCGCGAATAAACGATTATAACTGATTAGTGATGAGTAGTACGGGATTTTGGTTTTCATGTAGACTGGACATCACTTACAACTGATCACAACGCTCCTATTTGCATAGACGTTTTAGTCAGCTCCTTCCGAAAAGAAGAACTAGACCCGGATTTCGCTCTTGTTAGAGCTCGTCAGTAGTGTATATCTTCGCCATGAACAGGACTAGAAATCCGACCACACTTTCATGAGGCAACTGTGTTGACCAATGATCATTAGTCACAAGCGAAAGTGGTTGGGAGTTCACATATGATCATTCGATCGTGCCTTATGTGAGATTAGCACTGAGTTATAAACTGCCATTAGTCGCACCCACAGTTGACTCACTAACCCATGTGCAGTCAATCAACCGGTTTGTTAAAAGTGTACGTGCGGTTGTCTTAGTAACAACCATCTGAACGACTCAATAGTAAAGCACAAGGAAACAAACAAGTATGGACGTATTTTCCGTTAGGTTTTCTTAAAACAAACTACGGTGAACACATGTAAACTTTTTGTTTCACTTTGAGGTCAAAACCTAAAAGAAATGCACATACTCCCTTGCTTAATTCGAACAGCTTCTCGGTAATAGCCAACTCTCAATTGATGGTCCTACCTAGCCGGAACTGTGTGATAATGCTGAGTCTGAGATGCGACCACAGATGTAACAACCCCATTTTTCCGCTATTGTTTCTCGTTATTTCTTCTATCGACTGACTGTGATATCGTTTAGACAGTGGTTCGGCAGATCAACATCATCATCATCATCATAGACAGCAATACATCAGTGGTTCACACTGATGCTTAGCTGCCACACAACCACGAAGAATAAAAAAGTGAACCCTGTTTAGGAAGAGAGAAGAAAAAAGGGAAGGGGAGGGAGCATAATCACTAAAAAATAGCTACGTCTACATTCAAACATACAACGTCAAGGCGACTACACCTTAAAAACAAACAACCGAGCTTCAAGTGAAAATAAGGCGTCATCAGCAAAACAGCTTCCTTGCGGCTTTCACTGCCCCGCGGCGGATAAACAATTGAAGTAGACATCACAAAAATGGAGAGAATTCTAATGAATAAGAAATACTGTCAGTTAATCGTACAAGTTCGACTCACAGGTTCGGCGGCTGGTTTCGTAGACAAGGATGATAAGTTCACTTATGTCGATTTCAGAATGACCACAGATTACTACTCCCCACCGGTAGCACTGGGTTTGAGATTCCATCCTCCCTTTCAACAAGTGTTTGTTATATGTTGCTGTTGTGATTAGACTTTAACGATCATTTGTGTTGATTTAACTGATTACGAACATGTCCATCGCATCGTCACTGATAGCATCGTTAACTAGAGCATGTCTGTGAACTGAGAACACGGTATTTCGTACGCTGACCCGATATCAACTGACCATCAACGCACGCTCGGAATGCGTAATGCGGGCACATTAATGAGCTTGTGCAGAAGGTTGGAGAGACCTGATTGTCGGAATAGGCATGCGATAACGGGAAGATACTAGTAAGCAAACGAGTTTGTCAAATAAAAGTGGCTACAAGCATCTGGCTCAATTATGTCTCGTGTATGACTGTCAAAGGTTCACCTAGCATAAGATAGTGTGATGGTCCTTCAAACTACTGAAACCCAACCTCCATAGCCTGGGAGATACGCTAGTCTTTAGTGATTTCGGGAGTGGATTGCGCCTCTTGGGAGGAACAAGATATGCCGCCTAAAGATGAATCGATTCGTTCTCTTCGTCAGAGTTTCCTCCCTATCTCTCGATTCGTTGTTCCTCGTTCCAGCATTTCATCTATTTGGTTCAGTACCCCTCAACTTGTGCTCTCTAGACTTGCTTTCCATAGTTACAAATTTTACGCTACTAATAACCACTATCCGAATCCACGGCTAATGGCGGTTGTCTGTAGCACTCCAATAGATAACGCTTTTTGGGAGATTGTACCTATGAGAACATCAGCGACTTAAATTTAAACAGGCATGTATGAACGTCGGTAATAAGTTAAGGAATATTGTGTCCTATGTGGAAATATCCGTTTACTTTTACGACTACTTTATATTTAATTAAATGGAAAAGCGTGTGAAACTTTTTTGAAACGATGCTTAACAAATACCTTCAACGGTAAACCTGAATAGAGTTGACTATAATGAGTTATCAACAACATATGGTTTGGTTGCAAATATTTCAAGGTCAACTCTGTTATTTTACCCTAAATGTCATACTTCGTACGCAGCATAAAACGATTTTGTGATACTAATCCTTCTTTAACAGTTATCCCAGGAGCGAAAGGATCCAGTGTTTCATTTTCTGAACTGAACTCTGATTTAACACGAGCATAGTTCATTGGAAAATACACGTACCAGTACCCAACCTTGGAATGATCAATATTCAGTACTATATTATTTGGATGGGAATACAGTCCATTTCCATAGGCAGGGGGTTAGGAATTTTGCCAGTTTAGTCTGCAGAAGAGGGTTAGAAGTTCAATACCAGTCTGTCCCGAACAAACATACACAGGGCCATTTCCTGACGCAACACAAGGGTCTCACTCGCCTGTCAGCAACACATCACATGATCGAAAAAAGGGGCTTTTCATGCATATTCCATTCCGAGATCATATAGCCAATTAACCTGTCAGTCAGCTTCTATGCGGTTTAATCAGACGAAAGCTTACAAATGCTATATAACAACTAGGATTCACCGGACCATGCTGAACACGGATGCGTAAGAGGAAATAACTTTACACGACTAAGTGACGCTTGTTCCTAGTTTCTATACCTTTGTAGGGTCTTGTGATTCAGTGTTTCCCCTAATTGATTAAGGATCACAACCCTACGTGACCTAGCGATGGGATTAACAAATCCGTCAACACTGAAATAGACGCGAATTATAAAGACTAAACAGATAGTGCCTTGAGGATTTTTAAAAACTTCCATCGCGTCCTCATATATCGGTTTAGGTGTGTATGCCAGCAACAGCCTGTGGTCGCTACAAAGAAATTTTACAATACGTGAGGCAATGAAAGCACGACCGGTTCAGATTAGCCACACGTGTTCACACACTAACTCTTATCTAGAGATGCAACAAATGTGCAGAAATCATCGCTGTTCAACGACGTCCCTTCGAGTGGTCAACTACTTTTTAATCTCGGTAAACATGTATTTGATAAACTGCACAACTTTAATGAACTAGTGGACAACCGTTGTAGGATATCTACAAACCACAGTTTGTCTTCTATAAAACTGTAACGCAGTGTGTGTCATCTACGTCGCGGGCATGGTCTAAAAGGCTCTTGGTTGGTAGTAGCTAACCTCTTCCAATGCTCTGAGTTGACGTCGTAACTCCTACCCCGCAGAGGAACTCTTTCTTGGGATGTTTCCATTGGGCTATAATTTCTGTTCTTGTATTCTGACTGTGTTGCGGTTTTCTATCTAGTAGTTCTTATAGGTAAATAATTTTGTTACAGCTTAAAAACCGCATGACTTGTAGTCACTCTTTATGAGGTAAACGCCGTTTGTACCTGTTGATTTAAATAATGCGTTACTAAAACCGATCAGTTATGATCGACCATTTACCGAAATTTGCTATAAAGACCAAAACACTTCAACCCAATAAACCAAACACATTTGCATAGCATCTTGCCGATTAAAATGAAAACCCTGTTCCATTTCATCAGGGCAGTTTATTGGCAACGGATCTGACCATTAATTTACTTAAGAGTTCACAATCAGTCTCAACCCCCTATAAAAATTGAGATGATTATTATCAGTCTTGGTGGTCGTAGTTATCGTTCTTTAGCAGTGTCCTAAATTTGGCTGCCAGTTTGCATCAATTTCTTCCTCACTTCTATTCCTTATTTTCAGTTCAATGGATTGCCCTTTCTTTGTATGAAGTTTAAATTGTTTGCTCTTCAAAATAGACGATAACACTGGTATAAGTAACAATATAGCAGGAGTACTACGAGCGGCTGCGAGTGACAGTGAATGCTACGTGCTCATCGTGGCCGTTAGGATTGCAGCATGCGATGAAAAGATGTGATACTGAATGTCGGTAAGGCGCGTCATGACTAACACCAAACAGCTTGGATAAGAAAGGCACAAATAGTATGAAGTATAGAATACATTCAATATGTTATTTTTGTGTGACCATTTGATGTACAATCACTGATTTCTGTTTATGAGTTTATGATGAGCGACCGGAACTTAAGCAAGGTAACTTTGCATCGAACATACTTGCACAGACAGCTGTTTCACTATGAAATAGTGTTTCCTCTTCCGGTGGATAAGCTTTGATCGTAGCAGCAACGTGTGATCCTTGAAAGCGGGTTACATATCCACTTTTTGTACGAATATGCTTCTAACATATCCAGAGTATTTGGTTGTTGGTGGTCACAAAACTTTCATTGCTAGACTGCAACAGTTCGTTTACATCGACTGTCGGATAATGCATTACGATGAGAGCCAGGTTGTTTGGACCTCCTTTCAATTTTCATTCTCGCTATTTTTAAAGACAATTGCTGTTTCTTTGTCAGAAATTTGTACACCTTACTCTACAAGTTAAGAGACGAATAATACCAGAATTTCTCTTGGTGTTGTCCAAAAATAAACGATGAAGCGTTGTTTCAGTACAGTCATGTATTAAAACCTACTGCCTGTTCTTCTGGTAGAGACAGAAACCGTTTGTAAAAGGTTGGCACGTACACTAGGCCCGTCAGCCAAGTACCAAACAGAAATATCGATCAGGATACAGGGATTTTAGATTCAGTAGTGCGTGTGTCACCACTTTTGCCTTGCTTACCTGGCTAACAAACCGTACACGTTGGACAACTTTACCTGTTCAGTTTGAGAGTTTAATGCTTAAAGTAGATTCTAGGGTTTCGTTGAAGCAATCGAGGTTTATTGAGGGTTATAACTCCTTCTGTCTTGAGATCAAAGTTACCCCAGTTGTCTTTGCAGGGGTCCAGATTTGGTAAAAACACTGGCACTGGAACGGAGCGAGTTCCTCGATTCACTATGAACTGATCAACCATTCACTCGAGATGACTGATCACGTTATCATGCACGAGCTGTTTGCTCACCTCAGCTGTCCAGAGCAATAAATAAGATTCCAAAACCTTACAATACTCCTCTCAAAATTATTTTTGGTTCAGTCTTACTTGTTCACCCGTCCCATCCATCTAGGTCTTTGCTTATACAAGTGTGGAACCAATACCACTTTACAAGTTATAACCCTTGAGTTTCTTGATGAATAGTTGGTTCGTTCATTTTGTCAGCCCGAGCTCGACATCACAAGGTGAACCTCACCTCGTTAGCCAAAATATCCCGAGAGCATCTGCGTTCAAGCTGAATACAGTGCTTTAAAGTCCTATCGATCACTGCGTCTTACAAGATACCAGTTAAAAATGAAACATTTTTTAGGAACTTGCATCCTGTCATTTTTAATGGCGTGTTATCAAAGCTGAAAAATACTTTGGCTTATGCAGCACTGATACCGAGGAAAACGTGTCAGCAGTCTTACTTTTGAAGAGTGGTTGATCACCTTCTGCAGTTATCTATCCCGAATGCTCAATTCAAGCAGTCTGCAAATGATCCCCATGTGTCTCAAGCAGTTCATTTGTTGGTTTTACAGTTTGTTAGTCTACAGTCGGCGTCTTTGAAATCCGCAGTATGGATTGCCGTGAGCTCCATATCCAATAATGTGCTTAGAGTAAATCAGTCTAGTTGTTCTGATCGGTCAATTGTTTGCCAAGTCCAGTAAACTTAAAGTTGATTGTTCATTCCAACAAGAAAACAGCTTCAACACTAATGATTTGTCGTACTGGCAATGACTTGTTCAATGGATACTTGTTTATCTGGGATTTCATGTTATACCCAACCTGACTGACAAAAAAGTTTGCTGTTCACTACATAGTACTAACGTGCTGTAACTCAAAAACAATCGCCGCCAAGTCAATATCTGTTAGTCCCATAATCTCTTAGTTTAAAGCACAACGTTCAAAATGTTAGCCTCGTTCGTGTAACATTTGGCGAGGAAAGTATGTAGCTTGACCATTCATTTCTTGCAAGCCTCTTACGTTGAAATCTGCTATCCATGGAATGTGAACAAAGGAGGAATCCTAGCTTCAGCAGCATGGAGCATCTGCCCATTGTCTGAAATGTGCACGCCAGTGTTTGTAAGGTACGTTCCGAGGTGCACCAGTTCAGTTGTTTTCAAAGGCTTCTACCTTAGCCCCTATGGACTTTTCTACAAAATCGATTAATTTCCGCAGCTTCATTTCGTTCTTCACACGACAATTGTGCCAAATGTGCTTGTTCAGCTGACAATCATGTGTATGAAACTAAAGCCTAGTTGTGACACTCTGGTAACCTTCATTGTTAGATGACCTTTTTGCTGTATATATCTTACACAATGGCTTCTTATAATCCAAGCGGCCGGTTTCACGACTGAGCCCAGTGTGCTGCAATGTTAAGTGTTTTTTGAACAACACGGTGAAGTCCAAGATTCTTGCAGTTTTCTGAAGTGGTCGCCATCAGTTGACTGAAGCCGGTTTTGTATGTTCAGAAACAACTGTTCCACAACTCGCCCCTGTCCTGGACTTAGTGTTCTTTTCGAACGCACCGACTGATTATCCATCCCACCCCATAACTATTCGATATAAAAAGACCCGTTTCATGTTATTGTAAATTTGGTAACAAAGTGCCTGCAGCTATCAGTTTTCGTATTCCAACTGTTTTGTTCAAAATTATGAAGGGAACAAACTGCTGTAAATGTCTTTACTGATAAGTAGTTTGACAGATTTGATAATTTAGAAGAGACCCAGTTGCGAAAAATCTGAACTTTTGCTGGATTCGATGATGTTGGTGGTTTCCAGTGAGAACTGACCGATAAATCCTGCATGGGCAGTCAATCGGCTGGATCACTTGGTGGATTCCATATGACACAGTTAGTTTGGTAGCTCGGCCGGTAGAGCATTTGCGGCGTTTGGGCTGGTTCGAATCCGGCTGAAGTCCAGATTTTTCGCAATTAAGTCTCTTGTAAACGTTTTTGTTTGCAAGACAGAAACTGTCTAGTTGACTGTTATTCGCAGAACATTTTGAGACCGCGCCTAGTAATAACCGAATTCACTAAGCGAATCATGGAACTTATGTGATACAGAAACAAACGGGTCTAAGCATTCGAATTTGAAAAGTTCTTCTCTGTTGCAAGTTCTGTTGTCCGTTTGCTAAGATCGGTGGCATCTTTAGTTGTGTTAGCAGATCTACCGGAACCAAACGTATGACAACAGTTCGACAAAGCCACTACGGTCTAGAAAATCCTTAAACAAAATCTCATCGATTTACTTTTACCGTTATCCGTAACTAGTTCCATTAGATCTTGAGTTCAAACACAATACTCAGTGTGAGCCTCTCTAGTGCAGTATATGCGATGAAACAATACAGTTTAACCTCCACTTTTCTAAGATGGCAAATCAACCTTCTGGTTGTCCTGTTTCAACAGAATGTTTGTCGAATAAGAGAAATTCACAACATGGAATACATATTGCAATGAATCTTAGCTAAGTCAGTGTGATCGCAAGTAGGATGGAAACAAACAGAACAATATATTTCCGATGTTCTTAACATCAACACTGTTCTACGGACCCTATTGGGTTTGAGGTCAACTGCGTAGCTAACCTGCAAATTATTTAGCATCTACAAATTTCAATTTTTACCGTTCTTAACGTAGGTTGTGTGGTCAAAATTTATCGAGTACACATATTTGAAGAGTGCCAACAAACATATAACCGGTTGTGTGCTTCGGACGAATTTTGATCGTTAAACACATACTTTATAAAAATTGATATAAATCTGCTCATGATGAAGAAGTCTGAACATTGGTGAGCTCCTAAAGTGAAGGACTGATACAAAAGGTTACAGCAAATTTATAACATGCCACCATAGTAACCTGCTTTACTCGTTCCGGAAACCGAAAACATACAGTCTCATTAACTTCTCGGAACCGGAAGCGGAAAACACCACTGAAATTATGACTAGACTCATTTTAACCTGGTGGGTTGGTACACGACGGTTAAGCACTCTCCCTCTCTCTCTCTCTGTGTGTAATTAAACCTATGTTAGTTCATTACCCGGTATGACAAGATGGATTTTATGGTCTTGTACATTACAGCAGTGTTTATGACTGTATTGCCAGCATTAGTTCCTTTTCGTTTGTTTGGTTAACCGCTAATTTCAACTTTTAAAAAATACTGATGGGGATTTAGTCAAGCTTGACTAATCAGTGGGTACTAAGGGCTGAACAAGTCATAGACTTGTAAACGGAAATGCTCCACTCTGTTAGTCTAGCAAATGCGGGGAAAATGGGTTAGACAAACTGCGAAAATAGTCATGAACCGCAGTATACAACTGGGAAGCAAATGTCTGCAACTTTTGTGGGCAACCTGTCAGGGATTTAGTCGGAAGAACACTGTTCACTTAAGGAAGAAATCAGCCAATTATTCTCAGAAAAATATGTCGGGTTGTGCTCTGTAAACTTGCATTCTAACTGCCAATTTACCACATGCGAAATGAACTTGACCTGTAACCTAGTAGATTTGGTGACCAAAACAACAAACTCACCAGCAATAGTTGGTAACATCATTGATTGACGTTTTTCCTTCATCCTTCGATTTTGAAACCACACCTAAAAGAGACGAAGTTGTATTAGGAATATAGAAAAATGTTTAAACATGAACGTAGCCCAGGCTAATAAGTACAGATTGACTGGGATGGTGGAACCATTGTGCTTTACTGCTTAACGTCGCTATGGTAGATCAGCCTTGAAGCTAGGTTGGACGAGTGCTGCTATCACGGACTGTCGGCTGCCGAAAACAGGTCAAGGTGTTTAAAAATCCCCGCTTTTATATCATACTGTTTTCCAATTGTTCGTTTGCTCAATCACCTTCAGAGATGACATGGTAACTTTCCTGTTAACTTTACTGTATAAACCCAAGATCAGATTTTCCCACTCAAGTTGAAATGTATTGACTATCGACAAATTGTCAAAAATTTAAGGGTTCCAACTTGAATATTATTCAGTTGATCGCACTTTTCCGATTTACAAGGAAATTTTCACCTTGATCCTTCAGAAAAGAAACAACTAAGCTCTAGTTTTTTTTACTAAAGTCTGTCAGCATTGCGTGTATTTGGCGGGACCGTGATTTGAATTTTGTCCAGTGTTTCTACGAGACAACCACGTGATGAATTGTATCACCAAACTGACATTAAACACTAACAAATTAGCATATCGAAATGCATGGCGGCTTTCTCTTGTGTTCCTTGCTTTATCGCTTACACTGTAACTCGCGATCAGCACAAAACAGTCAAGTTGAAACTACACATTTAACTAGAATGCCCAGCAGGTTCGTTTACATGATTGGTCAAATTGTTTTACTGCAATAAGTTGCATCTTCTATCGAGGCCATTATGGGTGAACGATAGGTTATGATGACTTGGCCTCACCCATTATGAGAGCAGTGATGCAGTGGCAGCACGCACTTCTGTAATCCAATTAGACCGGCTTAAAACTGCTCCTAATAACTGATACATTCCTGAAGCTAGCTGATTGACACGAGATTCATGTCTACCATTTCTGAAATTTCCGACAGTTCCGCAATCAACTCGTGAGGGTCAATCTAGTCAAACGATGCTTTATTATACCTGGTAGGTGAAATTTCAGCTGTATATACTGATCCGATGCACAGAAGTAAGTTTGTATTTACAAACGAATACAGAAAAAAACGAACTATTTAATGCAAACCTAGTGACGGTTTAAGACTCCGACGATTGTGCGATAAAGAGATAAGTGGCAGAAAACTACTCATTAGGTATGGAGAGTCATAAGCTAGTCTGTAAGAATATTTGTCACGAGTTATAGGACGCCTAGAAGACAGGACTGAACTAAATCCGATAAAGACATATCATCTTGTTTAGACCACTATGAAAATGATTTTTAAGTGAGCAGAATAAAGTCTGTTAGATTGAAGAAAACTAAAGAAGACGTTGTAATCCAAGACACCAAGTGAATTGCTGAAGTCCCAAAAATCCCTCCAGTTGATTTACGGCATTTATCAGACAAAGAGAAGATGACGAAACTTAAAGGGAGTATTGATTCCAACGTACACCCACTGAAGTATTAAGTAAGGCATACTAATAATGGTTTTTGTAGCCACTACTAACAGTCTCTTCATGTTATTTAATATCACATTGAGGTATACATTACTTTAGAGTGACAGATATCCACTTCATTGTTATCGTTTGAATAGTTTTGTTCTGAAAAGTCATATCTGTATTAAATTCTCACAAACAATTATAATACATGATGGTAATCCGCGAACGCTGGAATATTCATCACCTCAGGTGCCTGTAGATTCTCTGTCATATTCGACAAATCAACTTATCTTGTTCGTGATTTGTGCACTCAACACGAACTCCACTGTCATGAGGACTAATCTATCAGTTTAAATATTAGTGAGTAACCTTTAGTAATGCAACCGGAAACTTCATTTGGAACATCTTAGAACTTGATTTTAAAGTTACTGCACTTAAATTTTCCTAGTAATAAGCATAAAATCACTTGCGATAATCAGGTATCAAATTACCTTTATCGTGTTCTCCGGTAAATTTAACTCGGTCGCCAGTTTACTCCTTTGAGGACGGCTGATATATCGTTCTGTCACATAAATTTTCTCCAAAACTTTAATTTGCTGTTGACTGTAACTTGTTCGATAACGTTTTGTAGCGTCCGTTGTTTCCTCGTCATTGTGCGGCTCAGAATTGATACTTTGGCAATCAATCCCGTTTATTTGTATCCCGGAAGTTTCATAATCCACACGATCCTTCGCGACTTCGCGATTAGTTGCTTCCGAAATCCCGACTGACCTGCCAACTGATTCGAGAACTTGATGAACTCTTTCTACGTCCGCTCGAGATTCTTGAGTAGGAGATCGAGAAGCGTGAGTGAAGCTTATGGGAAAGGATGCGTCACTCAAATAGTGGCCAATGTGATCCGTAGACTTTGCGTTTTCTGTAAGATTTGTTTGGAT
>JTDE01004053.1:14274-42050 GCA_014338405.1 Paragonimus skrjabini miyazakii
ACTGCTATATGATCCAACTGTGTCCACGGATGAGAAGCACACGGAGGTCTCCAAGTAACACAGTGTTTTTCCTGTGTTGGAATACGGTACTCGAAATATACAGACCGTGGGAAGCGCACAGCTGCAGCAGTCTTTCGCCATTATCAGTGCGTTGTGCCCGGACACCAAACATACCTCCTAGCCGCTTCTCATCCGAAGAAAGACGACCAAGCTGAGCATTAAAATCGCCCGCTAGTGTGATGATGTCTGAGTGTTTAGTTCAGAGATTTTACAGTGTTGTGTACCTACTCAAACAACTGTGATAAGAAGATCAAAGTTTAGTCTAACAGTGAAATACGGGATAAACGGCAACCTAATTTTTAACATCTTCATTTGTAAGTATTTACATTTATTATCAACTCATCTACATATTTCACTCATCAAACCATGCAGAAATAAGAGTAAGATGGTATTCGCATAGAAGTCTACCTGCCGCCTCTGCGGATAGGATGGTTTAATCTGATCTGCTTCAAACTTAGTCACACTACAATGTCCATATCACTCAACCTAATTGTCCATCACTCCTGTTAACACCTCCACCCACTAACGTTTTGAGTCACGGTGACCGTAATCTGGTAGTACGACCCGACCTACGTATGCTTACCTCGTGGTAAATCTGTACGTTTATACTAAGTTGTTTATGAAAACTTAATTTTCTGCCATTCTTTTATGATATTTATAAGGGGTGTTTAACGCTGAATGCATTCGATAACAATCCGTATTACAGAACTTAATCACTCAATCCCATGAAGCCGCAAAATGTCAGCTAATTAATTTGATTGCCCCTCCGTTTCTTCTATCCAAGGTTTAACTCATTACTTACCTAACGACCAGTGCCAGGAGATAAGTAATATTGAACAAGTGTCCTGACTGTTCTATAAGTGCTAATGGCCTGTTGTTAAAGGATCGCCTTGTCCTAAAATTTCAGAATCGTAAGGCCTCTCTAAATGCAAAAGAATTCAGTAAATGTTGGTGTTATTGAGCCGAAAATAACCACTGAACTTGCAGTTAACTGTGTTCAGTTCATGGGGTCCCATCTTTTTGTTTTCAAATCGGTACCCGTTTTTCATTCACCTACGACCAGTGACCAATGAACACATTGGTGAATATTCTACCGGTCAAGAGTTTGCTTCAGGTGCGTGTATAGACGAAAGTAGACACGAACCTTCCAGTGATAAGTTACACGCCTGAACAGCTAATATGTAGTACATACTGAGAACGGAATAAAAGAATATCGTGGTGTGCTTACTGAGGAGTCAATAGAAATCACGCATTCTAATAATAGAGGTCTGACAACAAGTCCACAAGAGAGATGAATTGAGCGAACATGGCCCCGGAGACTCATTTACGGTAATGACTTACGTAGTCAAACATCAAATGATGCTTGTGCTAATGTGTGGATTTTCTGCTGGAAGGCATTCTTCGGAAAACAAACGTTATTTGTAGAGCTGCATAGCGCACTTGAACTCTTCTTTGCTACTGTCGGTGAATATGTAAGCCAAACACTCAGTGTTCGCATAAGTATCCTTATGTACACCATTTCTAAGAGAAATATACCAAGCTGTGATAACTTACATCTTTCTATTGGTTTAACTATGCGTTGATCATTTTAAGACTGGAGTGTTCGGAGGCCAACAATTTTTTTGTTTTGGATCATTAAGGTACATGCCATTAATAGATTAAATTCCCAAAAGCAATCGTTGGATAAAAATCAGAAAGGAGAAAAACGGACTTAAGGTTCTAAGGAACTTAGCACTCCATAATAATGGCGTCCGCAACCCTGCAAAAATACCAGCGCACGTATCCTGAGTCATATTGTTGCACAGAAAATCTTGTGTAGGTCCGCAGGTGCACCGGGTTGCAGCTAAACAAGGGGCCGTAGAATTGGTGTACCTGTAACAACGTTCTTATGGAAAATCAACCATATAAACTTCAAAGGGTAGTAGAAAGAGAAGCCATGAGCTAAAGGCTCAATAAACCATACACACTACTTTCACCGTATGAACTAGAATGAAGGCAGTCGGTGGACGGCAAAATATTTTAATTAAATAATGTCAGAGGTACTGTTTTAAAAAACGGTTCACCCAGCCAGAAACCAGAAACTTAGAATTTGTTTTAAAAGTTAATGTTTTTCTGGTTGCCGTTGGGTCATCCGGAATTTTATCCATGTAAACAGATTACAAACAGACAGCTTATTGAGGATTTTGTATGTAGATAAACGGTTTTGTACAGTATATTTAATACGAATCACTGGATTTGAGAATCGTTCTTATTAGAGTTAACAGATAGTCATATTTTCATTAGGGTGAATATTTGGAACCTCAACTAAACTTTCCGTGAGATAAACATGTTGGCCGCTGGGCTGCTATTTTCATCTTGGGCTGATCGATCAGTGTTAACAGGCCAATTATTGTACCTTGTATGAGAATGTTTGAGCAACCCAGACATAGGTTGCAAGCTGATGTAACCGAGCGTCAAGACCTGACAATTTATTTGCACTTAATAAGAGGCCAGTGATCCAGCGATGAATATGGTCCACTCGTGTGGCTCTAAGCTGGAATCCAAATGTTTGGTCGTGGTAGGCAGAAAAACTACTGATGAACGTAACAAGAGAGAATTCCACGTATAATGCCTTTTAAAACGGGACAGCTACAGGATGTGGTGAAATATGTGACCAAGTACTAGTGATATTTAAAGGAATTTTGTAGTTTGCTGACTAGGCAGATATTTTACATAACGGTTAGTTTGGACACGAAATTCACCTGAGTGCTTATCGGAAGCACATTGAACGGCTGTCGGCTAGATACATGTAACCTAAAAAGCCGTTAAATTTAGAGTCTGCCCGCTTATTGAACAGAATATGCTGCCGCTGTAATGTTACGTCTCCAAACACACCGGTCTTGAGTTGTGATAGGAAGTTTTAGAAACCGTTGTTGGGGGGAAATGCAACCAATTGTATTTATGGAGTAATGCCTGTCACTAGAAAGCATGACAAGCAATCAGACAACATACATCGTGCGGACATTTTTAACAACATAGTTACTGCTCTTATGTATAGTGTTTTAAATTAGTTTATTCCTCCCAACAGGAAAAAGACAAAATGCTTTTAAGTTGCTCCCCAGTCACGTCTGGGATTGTACTATACCTTGGGATAATTATCAACGGCTAGCAACAGTATGCCAACACATTACCGCGCGGCAGTGTGCGTGTCCGTTCACACCTACATTGTGGGTGGTCCCCCCAGTATCCACGGTTTTTCATTGCAGTCCTGTTTGATTACTGTCTTTCGGAAGCATTCTGGTGACTTCAAAACAACATGGCAAAGATAACGTAGGTCTGTGCACGGCGATTTGATAAACTGTTTGCCCTAATTTTGCGAAGTCTTGATCGTCCGTTTCTCCTGCCGTTTTTGATGTTTGGAAATCAGTTTATGTTTGCGTCAATGAAAATTGAGGCCAAAATTGAAAATTGCTCAACTTGCTCTTACTTCCAGTATGATTATAAAAATCTTCGCGTCCCGTATCGTTTCTATAAACCCCCTCAGATGATTGCTTTATTTGCCGGAATTTACCACCTGTACTAATTCAAGGCGGACATTCTGCGAAATATTGTTGCAGGCAATACTTGTCCTAAGAATTTCTCCATATGTTGCACGTCGTGTAAGGACGTTTTAGCTAACGAATGTTTACACTGAATTGAAAAATATGTCCACATGAGTTATATTTCAGACTTTCGCGCTTCGGAAGAGACAGACAGTTTAGATAAAGTCTGGAGTACATCGACTGTACCATACTCCAAGTCGCAAAATTTTCCCGGATGGCTTTCCGCAACATTCATTCTGGCCGCCTGTAGCCTTTGTTAATAATGATCCTGTGGCTTTTAAAGCTACCATCTGTACTTGTTATACTTTACACCACGGTTTCTGTGAACCTCGCCGCTTGGTGTATATCAGGAAGACCTGTTAATAGATCGGCGTTACACAAACCGTTAAGAAAGTTGACATTGTGATTGGCATCCGATTGGTCTACACAACCGTCGAGTCAGATGGGCTGAAGGATTATTTTACTATTAGAATTCAACCCTTATCAGCCAGAATTAGGGACTTCCGTTTCGTTGACAGCGAACCGAGACACAGATAATTGTAATTTTCCCATCCAGCAGAAACTTGCATTTCGTCATCGTTTTAACCTGAGAAAAAAGTCAACATAGTACAAGCCTGCAGAAGTTTTTTTCCTATAGTACGTAAAAGACGAATACTTCCACAGTGGAACAGTTTCCTTGTCATGGCGTCTGTGAATCTTTTTCGATTATACTTCAAAGTTTCCCATACAACTTATTTACGGCTGATGAGATATCGCACGAATTGATATTATTTTATGGAAAAGTTGAAATTATTCAATTTTTGAAGTGGCGACCATGTACTGATAAACATTTGTAAATGAGAAATAGTGTTACTTCAAATTCTACAATTACAGTAAAGGTGGTAAGTTTTAACAAGATATTGTAACATTCTTTTTAGGCATCTAGCTTTTTAATTGACAAAATTTAAGAGGATTAGTCGGTCACCACGTTTACAAGTTAAGTAAGTGTCTTGGGTGTGAGTTAACAATCTTGTACTGTACTAATCAACACAAGACTGATATTATTTTATACACATTTCTATAGCTAACGGATATAAAACGCATGTCTATGAATTTTATAATTCTCAAATGGGAAGTAGGTTCAAAAGGTTTGAAACAATATAGGTACACCCATCTCTTCGTCGGATAGTGTATACATGACCTGAACTGTAATATCTTCTGGAAATGTAAAATGAGATGCATTTGTCTTCCTCAGGCTCAAAAGTTCAATTTATCGCCTAAGCAGAAAATGTGAATAGATGCAAGTGAACAATAATCGCTGAGGATAAATCAAACTATGCACGCGGTTAACTGGTAACATGTATGTTTGGATAATCAAATATTTAAATAAATACTTCAGTATAACTCATTAGTAACTAAAATCCCTTCGTTTTAACTCGAGAGAGACTTGGTTGAAAACATGTTCTACATCCATGGTTAGTCAAACTCGTCAAGTGTCTTTCAACAGTCAAGTAAATACAACCTAGGCGAACGTAATTTACTGGGACGCTAATGAAAAGGACAGATGAAACAACTGAAATGCTGAGCATAGTCATGTAGATATTTGCATCCGCATCAAAATTTGTACAGATTTCCCTAGTAATTATGTCACCCTCGGAGTTCGTAACCATTTTTCTATAGTGTGTTATTTTTCCTTACTTCCCTCGTTATAATTCACCTTTGATATCCCTCATCCATCGCATAAGTTCAGGCAGCTCTATCGTTACAAACTAGCATACTATAGATGCATTCACAGTCCCGATGGCGTTAAGCCACCGTCGTTTGCCATGAGCTAACTTATCGACCAGCTCTCCAGCTTTTTTCTATCACATACGCCTGTCGTATATTTGACGGAAAATGGTTGAAGGAGACGGTAAGAGAAGGCTGCTAGCAGATTGGCTCTATTTACTTTCATCGCCCTAATGCGACACCGACGTCCATTAGAAAATGTAGAACTGATATGTCGAGAAATATATGGCTGCCCCGCTGGGCAAAGCTATTGCAAATCTTATTTGTTTGTTTATACCACCACCGTAACCGGATGAGTACGTCCCAGTTATCTGAAAACATTGGCCAAAATACGTCTAGAACATTTTGTCAGTAAACAAAATCTAACTTATACCATGGGAAAACATTCTATGTGCAGGCGATAGTTGACATGACAGTAAAAGAGCCACTTTAGTACTTTCAACTAAACAATTGCAAAAACAAACACAGTGGTCCTTGCAAGCCATTTTCTGGTTTCTCTTAAAGCTATGAAAGAGCCCCTCAGAAACGGAAATATTTGTCAACTGTTGACCTCTTACCCTTCCTCTTCCCTTAGTTTCCTTAAGTACTCTTTCTTTTGACATGGATGAATATCTTCACATCATTGCTCCTATTTCAGCGCTGGTGTGGTTGGGTTTCTTGACGTTATTGAAGTTGATTGGACTTTGAGTTTGAGTTAGGTTTAGGTTATGCAAGCTCTACAGACTGTTTATTCGCCAAACACCCTTGTAACCTTCCTGCGTAAGAAACTGCCGTATTTCCAGTCTACTTTTTCAAACTTTCCAGCTGAAACATCTCGATAAATATCCAGTTCAGCTTTATATGTAGAATCTATAATTATCTCAGATTTTTATATTACTGATCTAGGGCATAACGCTAACTTGTACAAACAATGGGCTTGAAATGGACCAGTGCGAAACGCCGCCACTGACAGATCCTCATAAGTCAGTAATTTTGGATTGTTTTACACTCCAATTATCACGCAACGAAGGAGTGGACCAAAGCTTAACATTATAATAATTCTGGTTCATCCTAAGCGAGTTGATCACTTTAAGGTTTATGTCCGTGCTTTCGTTTCAGCAAGTCAAGATTAACTGCATCGATTTACCTATTAGCATTACGGCACCAGACTGATCGACAGCGCCGAGTAGTAGAAAATCAAAATGATGTTCTGCTGATATCAACTTGATACAGGAGGTAAACAACAGTTTGCCATTGCTAGTTATGGGCAATCAACTGCGTATATACGTGCAAAGAGGCAGCAAAAGTAACTGGGCGCATCGTGCAAACGCAGGTTGTTAACTAATTATTGAATAATGTAGCAAATTCCAGGGCAGCATTTTCCCGAAACAAATTAAACGCGTACTAAAAAACAGGAAATTACAAGGCAAAAAGATGGGTCAAATGTTAAACTAGACATACAAGGAAAATATACGACGGAGTCATTAGCTAATCTGTCATTGACATTGTTACCATAGCAGTGCCAAGCTAACAAATAAATTTTTTAGCAACCATAAAGGTAGACACCAATGTCTCAGAGCAAATGACTCAGCATATCTCAACTGGGACTTATCCGTTGAACTGTTGTAAGCGACTTCGTACTCACAACCTGAGGTCAAATTCTTCAAACCTCAGACAGTTGACAAAATGTCATATGGAGAATTATGCTGAAAGCCTCCAACAATTTCTCCGAATATATGAGAATAAGCACTCTCTGGTGAATCAACCTGGTCCAGTATATCATTTGAAGCTTGTGAAGTTTTGTCATGAAAAGACTGAGCGATCTGAGAAGTCGTTGCTAGAATTACTAGAAAAGTCAGTCTTGTCTAATTTTTGGGAAACTGCTTTATTTGAAATTCCAAGAAATATGTAACTAGCTCATCTTTACTGCGGCTGAGTGCACTACAACTGGAAGCACTTTCATGTGTGTTAAAATTGTGTACTTCACCGAAAAGAATGCAACAGCATTGAAAAGCAGGCATAATTTAGACTGAATTTTGATCAACTCTCAAAATGAACTTCAACCTCGAATGACAATGGGTGGTGGTTTAAATCCAGATTTGTCATACTTGAACATCAATTTCGCACAACTAGTTCAAGACACAAATGTGCCTCGATACCGAAACACACCTATACTTTGGAAGAGCCTAAAATAGATTACTTTTCAGAGATTTTGCATCCGGATAAATGGTCAGGAGCAGTAGTACCTGCCAAATCGTTTTATGTAAGAAAAGGTCTGTCAGTCTTGAACGATCGTTCTAATTCCGTGGTTGATGATACTCCTGATTTTTTCATAAAGTTCGAACAAAGAATGTAGAAAGAATTAAAACTCTTATAGCAAATTAATTTACTTGACTTTGAAAACAACGAAAGCCCTGCAACCCAAAGGCTCTTGTACTCTTCAGCCCTATGGATTGCCTAAGCATGGCAAGGACAATATGCTACTGAGATCAGTTTTGTCGATGTCTCACTCACCTCAACACAGGCTGGCAAAGTGGCTGATTAAGATATGAAAACCAATGGAATGGCTAGTAAAAAACATTCGCTGGAGGACGTCTTCCAGATTGCTGAACTTTTTGAAGATATCAATTTTCATAAGAAGCACGTGGCTAGCATGGATATCAACTCGTTATTCACAAACGAACCCCAGCGTGAAAGTATTCATATCATGTGGATTAAATCAGTGTAAATTAACTCGAGTTATTCATTCCAACCACTGAACTCCAGCGACTCCTTCTTTCATGTATCTCGAATGTAAAGTTTTACTTTCAACACAAAGGTTATAGGCAAACTGATGACGTAGCCATGGAAAGTCCCTTGGGATTTATCTTGGCCGACAAATTTATGGCTCATCTGGAAAACTGCGTGCAAGAAACTATCTCTAACAAAGATTCATTTCTTCGATGTATGGTTGTGTTAATTGTGACTGACAGCAAAGAAAATTCTGAAGAAACTCCAGCAATATTCAACGGACTGCATGTCAACATTGCATCTATTACTGAACACGAATGTAACGACTCTCTTCCGCTCTTGGATACCCGCCTTACTCGAAGAACTGGTAGTTAGTTGCAACGCTCAGTTTATCGCGAATGCACTTGGAACGGCCAGCGCTTACATTTTACCAGCTTTATGACGAAGTGGTGTAAAACAAGTCTCTTCAAAGCGTTATTCAATAACAGCAGAAAGATTTGCACTCAGAACACAATCCAGAATGAGATGCAATTAATCAACAAGATCCTGTTGGATGACCGATATTCATAATAATTGATTTCCAAGTCCGCAAAAAGAGAAATCCCATGAGCAAATAGCGATGGTGGTCCGAAAAGTGAAAGCTTTTTTTATAACTTCCGTTTAAAAAAGATGCTATCATTATATCGCTTCAAAACTGATTAAAGTCCGCTGTACTACGAACGTATAGTGTCGCAGAGGTTGTACTTACTAACGCCACAAAAAGGATTCCAGTTCCATCTTCGAAACCCGAGGTGCATCCGTTCGGTAGATCCCATACCATTCACCGAATTTCATGTAGTTGCCAATTCGACTGCATTGACATGACACAACAGCAGCTGACGTTTCGAATCTCAAAACACTTCCCAGCATGGGTGAGGAAGCATGTGGCACAAGTACAAACTGACATTTATGCGCGCACAAAGCAACCACAAAACAGACCATCAGCATCAGCGACCGCTCGTCATCTCCTTGAAGATCATCATCAGACGGATCCTGCTTAGACATCCTCCATCCTATGTGCAACCTGTTGTCGAGGTATGCTGAGGCAGTTGCTCTGAGACATTGGGATCTACCTCTATGGTTGCTGAAAAATTTATTTGTTAGCTTGGCACTGTTATGGTAACAATGCCAATGACAGATTAGCGAATGGCTCCGTCGTATGTTTACCTTGTATTTTTAGTCTAACATTTGACTCATCTTTTTGCCATGTAATTTTCTGTTCCTTAGTACACACTTGATAATATGCAGAGAAATTTGCCGGGTCATAAATCGTACGCATTACCGTTTTTGAGTGCTCCATTGAAATGTAGGGATTAATGCATGTTTAAAGTTTTATACAAACCAGTCTGCCAGTCAATACACCAGATTGGTGGAAAGTGGTAAACGGTGTACCCTGAAACTGTGGTGGTTAGTACTGTCCCGTCGCCAGTTGGTAAGCTTAACGATTACATACCGGCTGATGGCAATGAGTTTTCAATTACTGCACATTATGAATTGTCTGGAGATTACCATAGTTTGTTACACTGAAGAATTTAGATCATACAAACAAAATGCTAATTTATCGAAATGTCGGCTTTACTGCACCAGGACGATCTAACTGGTTTGGCTGAAACGTGCAGTTCGAGTGAGCGGTCATAAACAGCAACCGATTATTCCTGTCATACATAATCTTCGTGTTGCTGGAACTAATTTTATTCGGAATTCCAGTTTGTTGTATCATTCTTTCCAGTTGGTTGTAAGATATTAACTCTATCATCGTTACTTTTGAACTACTTTTCTCACGTGATAGTCTGCTAGATTGGCTGCACCTATGATTACAGGTTTTAGTGGGCGCTTCGACGTAATTAGACTGGTAGCAAGAAACAGTGATTACTGGACATAATTATAAATGCTTCGTACCTAAAAGAGAGGAGGTGTTCAATATAGTTGATTTCGAAAGCTTCTGCCGGGTTTTGATCTGTTGATTTGACGTGCATATTGTTCCATGTTAATAGGTTGTTGACGGTCGATCATAAACCAAACTCTCTTGTGCTGCCAACTAACTGGCGGTTGGCATTAATAAGATCATTTGCCTAACCGAGCATTAATCGAGCACTCTCTGATGCTAGCTATAAATGATTTTCAAAGGTCATTTATCTTTTCACTGTATAGAAAGAAGGCTATATATGATTTTCACAATGGGCCATCTCTTATTTGTTGGTTTTGGGGTGTAACTCGAATGTAGTCGGCACGTCAAATGTGCTTGCGCTAAGAAAAGTCCGCTCGGATGTCAAATTGTGAATATTTAAATATAAAGCAAAGTTATATAGTCAAAATAACCGGACAATCATGACAACCAAATAATTACTCTAATGAACTTTTGGGTACCTCATAATATAAATTGTAGGCTACTCAATATTACTAAAACTATATTGTATGTCACTGATAAGTAGTTTGGTAGATTTGATAAATTGGAAGAGACCCAACTGCAAAAAAATCTGGACTTCGGCTGGATTCGAAATAGCGATAGAAACAACATGCCCAAACGCGACAAATGCTCTACCAGCTGAGCAACAAAGTTACGTCGGAAACTCAGAAATGTCACATTTGGACCTGGTTACCCTTGCAACCAACTGTCAAGTGGAATCCACCAAATGATCCGGCCGACTGATTGCCCAAGCAGGATTTCTTGATCAATTCACGCTGAAATCCGCCAACGCCACCGATGAGCATTGACATTAAATTTCTCATAAGTAGTTTGGCCGAGTTGGTTGGTTGGGTGGGTAACTAGGTCCGAATGTGAATTTTTGAGCTTCCGGCGTGGCTTCGTTACTCAGCTGGTAGAGCATTTGTGGCGTTTGAGCACGTTATTTCTGTCGCTGTGTCGAATCCGCCAAAGTCCCGATTTTTCGCAATTGAGTCTCTTCTATATTGTACGTTTCAGGCAAGATTAAAACACTCCTTTGTAAATTTTTATTTCTATGCAAACGGAAAATTTGTGTCTGAATACAGGGAGATTGCCATGGTCAAAATTTGTTGTCAAGTTGTAGATATTGAGTGACACATTCAAAAGATTAAAGTTAACAAAAGCGTAAATAAATAAGATGAATGATATTCATGTTCTTACTCGCATGTGACGAAGCATATATTTACTCAGGATTTTATGCATGTCAAGCAGTGGAGACACGAACGTTTAAAAATAAGAATATACAGTTGAATTAAAACGAAAGAGTAACTCAAAGGATTGCATAATCAGCAACGCAATTTATATTTACAACGTACGCAGTTTTTTTCGTTTTATCTACTAACGTGATTTCAGGCAAGATACGGTCTAACGTTTATGAACATCCTTCTTTTGAGACTGCAGATATGACTTGAGTCGGTGTATAAAGTATAAAGCACAATACGTAACTTTGCGTAACACAACCCGCGACAAGCGTATCACATCGATTGATCGCTGTAGCTAACTTCGCTAAGTTTTGTTCTAAGAGGGTGACTTTTGTACGCTACGGCCTGAAATGGCTGTTGGCCAGAGGATCTAATCGCACTCCAATATGACCGTATTATATTTGTTTTGGTCAGCAGTATGTCGAGGCTTGCTTCAACAAAACTATGGAAACAATTTACGCATATTACACTTCTGTGGCTTCTGTGGCTGCTTACTTTTGTAGTCGGAGCATAATCACACCTATTAAAGAGGTCGCGCGACCAATAAGGACTGATTCTTTGCCACAAGTATGTCCACCGGTGAGTGACGCCGACGCGATGAGTAGTATTTTGGGTCACAGATCACTTCCACATTTACATGTTTCTCATCATATTACAAGGTCGTAGTTTGAAAAACCTCAAAAACGGAAAAGCTCCCGGATACGTGCAAATTCATCTGAGCCCATGTCGGGCTGCTCTGCTAATGCATACAAAAAATGTCACGTTTTAGCCTCACCGAACACTGCCTCAATTAACAAAATCAACTTGGACGTCCAAGTGTTTTATTAGAGCGAGATGAGCGTCCATTCAGCCGATCAACATCAGACAGAACCCCCACTGTCGTAGATATAACTACGTCGTTTAAACAGAAACCTAAACAGGAACTGCACGATGGTCACTGTATAAACCATATTACCGGCTTGAAGAACCATATGGAGAGCCGTCTGTTTGGAAGAACACAGGACTAAGAGAGGGTTTGAGTGGACTGAATGCCATAATTCCCAGACTCACCAATGGTACATTGTTACATTTGGATACAAAGAAGCCTAATTTGGATGGACTTGACGCCTGAAATCATCTAGGACCTTATCTCAGAAAGGATGAGGTTGTTTTTTATTGGCGGATTAACGATAGGAGCCAAGTTTTGCGTACGTTTTTTGACAAAACTGGCAAGCACAGGTGAAATTCCAGCTGTAATAACCTGTTCGAAAAATGGTAACGTTTCCTTCTAGCATTCATTGAGATAAAAGTCCACGGTACTGGAATTCTCCTCTTACACAACGCGGCGATGCACACGTCTCACAGATTAGGAACATGGCTAATTTTCCACCAGTTTAAAGTTTGAGAGTGTCCATCCTGCAGTTCAGATCTCACTTTGTTTCTGAACCCCTGAGGCATACTTGCTCGACGGGTCTACATAAACATCAGAGTTTTCAGTTTACTTGGTAAATTTAGTAGTAATCCGAGAGAGACTAGAGCAGCATCAGCTTCACCGCACATGTAACGTCTTTTCGAAGCATACTCAACTTAATTGGAGTTGAGTTCCTTCAAGTGCACGACGTACGTAAGCTGTTCATACAGTTTCGTCACGAACGTCTACAATTCACTGATAAATGACGTAAATTTAACAAACTAATGAAGGTTTACATTAGATATTCCAAACAATGGTTAAAGACATTCGTTCCCAAAAACTGGCTTCGCTTGATCGTATATTAACAGGATTATATAAAAGTTGACAATCCCTACACTTTCGTCGCTGAGTGTATTTGAATAGAGCAGAAGGGATACACATTGATAAGTGCAGTCGTTAGCACAACTTTGTGGCATGCGCTTTGAGGCCAACAGAATCAAGGGGTTAACAGTAGATCAAAGAAATTAAACCACATCTCGTTTAAACACAATCCGGCTTTTACCCTCTATTTAAGTGCTTAGTGTCATAAAGGAACGAATAAGAGTATACACCTTTGAATAAGACGGTGGACCACAGTCTTACTGCTTCATCGTTAAGTATAATGGAATGAAACGTATGAAAAAGCCGATTTACATTTCGTGTCTGACAAATCTTATACGACAATTCTTTCTGTCTTAATTCGCGAAAAACTGCATCCATCTTGATCGCTCGCTTCAATTCACGTTGGTTCACTAAACGTAGTGAAAGTCAGGTGCATGAAAAGCAGGCGGGCTTCTGCTAATGTCGAGGTTGCAATAACTGCGATTTTACCCTGCAACGGGTCATGTAGTGTCAGTACTCTCGTGGTCAACCAAAGGCCCTAGTTTGTGTAGTTTGTGAAAGCTACCTCTGGTTCGTTTTCTTTTAACGTACTATGGAAATGACTTCCTCACAAGAAAAACGCAAATTTGTCAAGATCGGTGTTTGTTCACTACACAAGTGAGATAGGAACTTATGGACAACCGTCTCGAGTGTTCATCGCTTCTAGTGATGCGATCAGGAACTGTTTGATTTTAATCTTCTTCTTCAGTTTGTCATGGGTGATACTTTAGAAGGCACGCTCGAGCAATCCTTTGTTTTGTTTTTGAGTTTCTTCCTGGCATTGCGTTGACTTATGTGGACTACGGGGGTGAAATCATCTTGCTTAATCTTACTGTCTGACTACGTTGGATGAAAAAATGGCCCGGCCGATCTGTATTGCAAAGTGCCGCTTCAGGATTGAAGCATTCCCACTCCACGCTCTTTATTACAGGCAGTCCATCTGAGAAGGTAGACCGTTTCACATATTTGAGTAGCAGCATCTCATAAGTTCGTATTACTGGTAACAAGATTTAAACGTGAGTAGCAAAGGCACATGCTGCCTTTGTCAATTTGCGTCACCTGTGCTGTTGAAATGAAGCCCGGTTGTCGCAAAAAGGACGAATATATAATGCATTCTACTTTGCTCGAAAGAGTGGCCTGCTGACAATGAAGATATCAACAGACTTGCTGTATTTGCACACCTTGTCTCCACTGGTTAAGCAACCTCAAGGGGAATGATTACTTGAGCATCGTTGCCATCCTACAGTACATATTTCGGAACACGTGGTATGCACAGTCAGTTGAGCAACAAGTCAAACTGCACGCTGTGCGATATTTGGAGCACACGACCCTCGTTCGTCTTGAGGTTTTACGTACCGAGTAATACTGTGGTGTGTACAGGCAACAGTGCGATTACCAAATATGAGGATCCTTACTATTCCGTTAAGTAAAGTAGATCAGTGTCGCTGGCTTAGTTGGGGATTTCACGATAAACCAACTCACCGTTTTTAAAACCTTATCCGAGGTGGCAACGTGCCACAAGCAATACTGTGCCTTCATACACAGTACTTTTAGTTCTGTTCAGCTATTCTGTTGAAAGGTCCTTACTAAGATAGTTCAGTTCAATGTTGCAATGTGCAGCTGCTTGCACCAACCAGACCCAGAACCATAAATTAGCCGTGGAATAAAACTTCTTGATACTCGACTTTAAACCGACACTTCACGAAAGCTTTATTCTTCGTTTGAGTTCACCAGATGGAGAAAGTATAAAAGGATTGAAGCCTCATTCCTGCGCACCACGAGTCGAAACTTTTATCCGCGTCCGTAACATCTCTCTTTTTAACATAAGCGAGTTAATCACAAGTCATAAAAATGTTTTCTGGGGTTAACACCTAAACGTCTGATTGGTTGATGAACACGTTTAGATCTACGAAGATCCAAAGTGTGTGAGATGACTGGGGGTGTTTGGCATGTTGGCGTTAACGAGAATGTATCTGACATTATGTTAATGGGTAGTTGATCGTTGGTCCGAAGAGATTCCTGGCTATCATCAACTCGTTGTCTCACGTAATTGACATGACGTGTCCAGATGAATTTTCCAACTCTGACTCGGTAGACAACATTATCCTTACGACTGGCAAATAGGCCTGATAGCCAAACTTCCCCAGTGTGACGCATACTCCGAACATAGACTGCATCTCTCGATCGGAAATATCTGGGGCGTGCTCAATGATGCCTGTTAAACTGCGCTTCCATTAGCCTATTTCTCTCCGTTGCATTGATCTTGACTGACTCCTCATCAGGCCTTGTGACCGTCTCTTTTGCTATGAGCCGAGATAATGCATCTGCGTGCCGAAAACTTGATGTTTTCTTGAACCGGATTTCAAAAGTGTGTCCTAGTAACAACGTAGCCCATCGCTGTAATCGATTGGTAGTGTGAACCGGAATACCCTTTTTTGTATCGAAAATTTACAGGAGAGGCTTATGGTCTATATATAACGTAAACTTCCGTCTGTGCAAAATTTTTGTAATACTCGGAATTATGGATTTCGAATAACCCTAGAAATCGTACTCTGATTGAAACCCCTCACGCCAGTAATAAGGAGAAGACCTCGTACTGGTTGCAGTAAGCAGTTCATATTCATGGGACAAGAAGCCGAATTTATGGATGTACAACAGTATTAAAAAAATCATAGTCACTCATTGGCTGATCATATGGACACATACAAAGTCACAAACTGAACGTTAATTGGTGCAATACGGAACAAAGAAATAAGCGAATAACAGAAGGCGTAACATTGAGACAGGTTGTTCAATCCTGATGCAGTGTCTTCCACGCGACGTTTGGATTGGTCTCTTGTTAGAACTCCTATTGTGTCGGGGTTTGGATAAGCGGTGAATCGAGTCGATTTTCACCACAATTTTGTGAAATTTTTGTAACTGCAAATATGATCGCGAGTCCTTCTTTTTCTGTTTGGCTGTAGTTCTTCTCAGTCGAAGTTAGTGTGCGCGAAACACGTGAGACTGCCTTTTGTGTACCATCGGGAAACTTGTGCAGAATAACTGCTCCGATGCCGTACCGCGATGCATCTACAGCAACAATTATTTCTATTTTTGGGTCATAATGGGATAAAAGCAAATTGGAGATCAACATTTGTTTGATACGTACGAACGAATACTGGCAGAATTCTGACCATAGCCATGGACAATCCTTCGTAAGTAGATGGTTCAGTAGTGCACGAACATCATGCACAAGAGGCACAAAATTGTTGTAATAGTTTACCATGCCTGGGACCGATTGAATGGTGATCTTATCTGTTGGTTGTGGCATTTCTGCTATAGCCTTTATCTTCTCTGGGTCAGGCCTACGACCCTCCTGGTTAATAACGAAACTCAGGCATTGGACACTTTTCATGAAGAAGGAGCATTTTTTTAAATTGACGCGGAAGCTATGCTCTTCGATGCGTTTAAAAATTGAAGCTAGATGCGACTGATGATCTTCCATTGTGGTACTAAAAGTACTAATGTCGTCCAAGTAAGCCATTGCACACGTCAAACCAGCTAACGTCGTATCCATGGTCTGCTGAAAAGTCGCTGGAGCGCACTTCACACCAAATGGTAAGCGGTTGAACTGGTACATTCCACGATGTGTGCTAGTGGTTATGAACTGCTTACTGCATGTATCGACTTCAACTTGTAAATAGGCCTCAGAAAAATCAATCTTAGAAAAAATCATTGCCACCGTTTAGCTTTGCGTACAGGTCCTCGGGAGCGGATACTGGTGAGTCTCCAATGCTTCGTTTAGACCAATTGAGAAGTCGCTGCGTAAACGTAGTGACCCATTTGTTGGAACTGGTCCAACAGATTAATACCCAGTCTGTAGTCATTATCAAAACCGATCGATAATGAAAAACAAGGACTCAGCGCGTGGACCATCGTGTATTAGTATCGACGTTGGAAAGTAAAGTGTACAGAGAAAACACGTCAAGCTGGCGAGGCACGGAGCGAGTTGTGATTGTAGCCCCGGGACGGATATTACAAAAGGGATAGCCTGACTAAAACAAAAGTAGGTAAAAAACCAAGACAATCAAAAATGTACAGATAAATGCGACTATCAAAAATATCATTTAATATAGCCGCTACACATTTGCCTTTTTTATTACTATGGATGTAGCCCAAACCGAATAGCTTACCGACCTGATGACTCCCATTCTTTCCGATCGGTTCAATTCATCCTCCAACGAAGAAATAGCTGCATGTAGAAACGGTCTTTTGGGACAGAAAACTGGTTTTGTACCTGAGCGAAGGTATAAGGTAGCTTTTGCCTGTGTACACCGACCAAGACTATTGTGAACTATTGTGACAATTGTGAAATCATTTTTGTATTTACGTCTGCGTTAGCCAATGACCTTAGCTTCTTATAAGTGCACATGCTTCGAGTTACTCGACAGACTTGATTACAGACTGAATTCAATGGCACGTCGAATAATCTCAGTTTATTAATTCAGTCAATACCTAATAAATTCAACTTAAGATATTTTACAATGTAACAAATACCAATAGCATGTAAATTGCCAAGCTGAAACTCACATTTTATCATTCCCACAATTGGAATTTGAGTCCCCGAGGCGTTCCGTGCCACACGATCGGTCTGGACGTATGCTGGTCTGTGTAATTAATCCCATGTTTTCTCTGAGATAAGTGTAATGTCAGAGGCCGTATCCACTTGTAGACGCACTTTTGTACCATTCAATAAAGTGTAAATATATCTTCTGTTGCTTGAAATGCAGCGAAGACAACGTTAGATCGACTGTCGTGTTAGGTCGACGTCTCTCTGGGCATTCGTAAACGCCTGGATGAGGATGCTCTCCTACAGCGAACTTCCTTTTGTTCATTTTTCCCACATTTTTGGCATGTGCAATTTCGAAATTTACAAACTCGCGCAAAATGCCATTCTCCACAATGCCAACACACGTTCGGTGGTCTTGTTGTGAATTCTGTTTACTAGATGCTTCTTGCTTTATTGATAACACACACACATTTACGTCTTCGTCGCTGTTGCGCTTGTCTTCAGTCAATCTGGTATCGTTTTTAAGATTTATTAGTCGTTGGCACTCATCTGTCACAGTCTGCAATGTCATGTCTGAGTTCTTTTCTAGCTGCTATAAGATAGGTGTGCGGATATCCGCATCGGATGCTGATTTAAGTCCACACACAAAAATTAAATTTTTAAACGGATCGTTGGTGAGATCTGACAGCTTGAACTTCTCACATTCATGATTGACCACATCGGCGAATGTTAGAAAATCCTCCGAGTATTGCCTACTGAGTTGCAAGCACTTAAATCGAGTATTAAACAATGACATACGTTCGCTGAAAATGCGCGTCAAACACTGTACAGTGTTTGTGAATGAACATTCACGTGGGTTCTTTGGCAGCGTATGGTTACAATACTGAGCTTGTTCCGTTGGACCCAGTTTGCGTAGAAGTAGTCGGACTTGGGCACTGCAATCTAAGTTTACTGCGTCCTCCTTGAATATGTCCTCATAACGCCTGAAACCAAGCTTCGAATGTGATTCCACTGTCCGGTTGATAGTTGAATTCTGTTATGCTGTTGGCCAATGATTTTGCTGTGGACACTGTGGTTGCAACTGCTGAACTATGTTGAACTGTCATTTTCTGCGCCATGACCTCAATCAGCTTCAACTGAGTAGCTTCGTACTGCTGCTTAAGAAGCTTCTGAACCTCATCAAGTGACAACGACATGATGAAAAGGATCTGCCACTGTCTGTCGCCAAATATTATAGCCCGACCACCCGTGCTGAATCAGAGCACGAGGCTCGAGAGCGTACACTGAATTTCTGCCACTCAGTGGGTGACCAAAACGAATGTGACATGTTACCCATAGACATGACCAGTCTGACAAACAACCAATCAGAAAGTAGAGACCTATTGATCCAATTTAACCAGACCACCAATGACCGGTAAGACAAATGAGCAGGCGTTGGGACAAAAGTACATCGACTATCTGCAACAACGGGAACGAGAACGTAACAGCTGCCCTATTAAAAAACGTACAAATTTGCTCCAGGGATGTAACATGTAGATTAAGCGACACTTTGAAATAAATCTGAATAGTTCTCAAGCTATGGACTGAAAAGCTCCGATAAAAATTAGTTTGGAAAACAATGGTGATGAGTTAATTTTGATTGCGAGACAGTTCTGAAACCAACAGTTACTTGATAATAATCTCAATTTCAACGCCAAATTATGTTCGGCATATTTTACGTTACACAAATTAGTGTTTGCAAAACATTTCCGAAAAAAATCCTTTTGATTGTTTTATGCTTCTGTGTTCAAAGTAAATTCAAACCCATTACTGTACTTACAGTCACTTTCACATTGGGTAAAAATGATAAAAAGTAAACTGCTTCAGGTTAGTCACCTTCAGCGAACTCATTTACCTAGTTCTAACTGATAATTTTGTTGACGGTTAGCAATCGGACCCGGCAAGATGAGGAAGTTAAATATTGATGAAGGCCGTCCGATTTATCTACTGTTTCAGCGGCGGTTGGCGCTCAATCGAACACACATTGAGTGTGCATTCGAGAATGCTTTTTTAGGCCAGATCGATAGAATAATCGATGGACACAGCATGTGATTCCGTCGATTGCCAAATTGATTTTATAAGGCGGTGCACATAAAATGACTGGTATCCGTTGGTTAACGATTGGAGCATTTAATTCACATTTCACAGTTTCAATTCGGACTCGGCATCCTTAAATTGTCAGTTATCCGTAACTATCTTCAACAAATTAGTAAATAAGTAACCAAATGAACTTTGATGTTAGACACCACATAACGGAGCAAACTGTTAACTCCGTAGAGTCTTCGAAAACCTGTCACTCTTATTGGCTGCTTATTTGAGGTATGGTGATTCACTGTTGTTGAGTACAAGTTTCGTCTTTGTGTCACAAACCTATGGGGTAATTACATAACCGTCAAACAGCGTTCTAACGTCGTACAACCTACGGATGTAGCACGTATGGCTTTGTTTCTCGTTGAGAAGTTCTTTCCGTAAGTAACTGGGCCTTGTATCGCTGGTAGATTTATGGCTTATGCACCATTGTTCATTTTCGTTATGGCGTTCAGCTAGTGAGAAATTCTGGTCGCATGAATTAAAACGACAGACGGGTTAACACTTGAGGTGAACAAAGGTTCCATCTACATCCGTGATTGCTAAGTATCAAATTCTGGCCTTTCACTGTGGGTGTTGGCGGGTTGATTTTGTGTAGATGAGGATATCTAACGGTTCACCAGAAACTTCATTAAATTGTTTTGTTTGTGCACCGGTTTGTGCACCAGTTCGATATAATTGGATACAATGGTTTCTGCGTGCTTGCTTTCTTGAATCCGATGTTGGCATAGTTTTGGTTCCGTTCAGACTACTCAGGTACGTACACTATGCGCCTAAAAGAAATCTTGATATATCTATTCTATATAAATCAACTTTTCGTCGTTATTGAGGTTAAGTTGGTTAATCAAGAACAGTCTACTGTGTTCATGGATTTAGTGTACCTAATGGTTAGTTTGCCTTACTTATAACCAGGGTTTGGATACTTCAATCAAGCGTGATATTCTTCTTTGTTACAGAAATAAACTCAGATACCTGATTAAACTATCAGTTAAGATATGCTCCTTGGTGCAGCCTTATACAATACACCACAGTTGATAACTAGGTAAACTTGAAGTCATGCGCAGAGTATAGAGTTTTAACTGAGCAGTCTATTTTACGTTGCTTTGAACGTTTCAAATTACCTTTATCTCTCAAGTGGGGTACATTCCTTTAGAACCAGAAAGACTGACAGTTTACTATCAAGTGTAGAAGATACGGTTTCAGGCTGAACTGCCTTAACATCCTCAGACGGCTAATATCCAAAATGTGAAGCGCTGCCGTCGAACGTGAATGAAGGTAACAGCAACCGCATTAGTAAATTTTTACCCGAGCAGGAACCAACATAATTGGTTTGATTCACTTCGCAATTTTACCGTCAAGTCGCCATAGTCCCGTAAGTCGCGAACAGTCATTTATAAAATATTCATAATGTGTTCTGTTCGTCTGTCGTTATGTTATCCCTCGTTCGAAACGGCATGAAAAATCAAACCAGATTTGAGGAAGTCCACATAACGTTGACTTACTTCATCTAACAAGGACGGTACACTGTTCGTGACTGCCTCAAGTACATTTTGGTTAATCTATTTTTGTTTTTGTGCTGCACGGAAATTTCTGCACACCAAAATTAAGTTTATTGCTTATAATACCTAGGGCACAATTTCAAGACCAGTCTGTTTATTTAGCCTCATTCTATTTTTTTGAGGTTAGTTTTGCAACTGAAAATTTAATTCGGCGGATTGATAACTGTATAGAACAGCTCAAGCAGAAGGCTGCATGACTGCCAGTGGGTGCAGTTGTAGCGGTCGACCTTCTGTTAGGGTGGCACCAAAAGTATTGGGCAGAACATTCGGCCTCCACTACTTCCTGTTTCATGATATCCCCTGCGAATGAACGCTTATACTTGAACAGTGTTTCTTTCCTTTGTCATCTTCTTCGAATTACCACCCGATGGAATAAATAAGTGTATTTGTTGTGGGTTCATTGTTTCCCTTTGTAATGAGAAGTTCGTTAAAAACTTCCTTACTGTGGCGTTTTTGGTTTGACCGACCGGTCTATGAGTTCGCAATTCATCGACAAGATTTTCATGCTGTTTTGACCGTCCGCTAGTTGTTACGATAGTATATGTTTGTTACTAACAAGTTCTTCTGTTCACACATGAGTGAATCAGAGATTGCATTTTGCGTTCCATCTCAGAATGGTTCATTTGAAGCTCTTAGTGTTGGCCGCTTACCGTATTTCAGAAATTATGGGTACTTTGTGAAGTGAAATCGACAATTACTGGTTGCAGCGAAACAACTTTTTCTCAGATTATCGTCAAAGCCAGGCACATTCCTTGCTTCATCGTCTTCCAAGAAATTACCCTGACTACCAATTATTACTTGCTGGATACAGAACTTGATTTAGCACGATTCTGTCAGCAGCATTAGTACGAGTTCTATGGACAGACCAATCTGACTTGCCCCATTATGCTTCTACAGACACGATTACTTTCAGGTGGTTCTCATTGTATGTGTTGAAACCAGGTACTTGTTCAGTGAACTCACGGATTATTTCCGATTATATACAAGGAACCTGTAGTACCGTTTAGTTGTTTTCAACAACCGCAGTTTTCAACTAAATGACAAACTCAGGCGAATGTAAGTGAATTCACTTTGGAATAAATCGTCACACAACCTCCGCAGCAGCAAACTAAATTGTATGTTTTTGTCTATACCGTATTTGTAACATAATTATTTCGACTGCACAGGTTCTGTTTAATTTTCGTCATAAGACTTCCTTAAATTCACACTCGCACACTGCTACAAACTCGAACCCTAGTGAGTACTCACACTGTAGAACAGAAGTATATGCATATCCGGAACCTTGGTAAAATTAGCCAGCACAAACTGGACGCAAAAAGTGCACGGCTGTTGTCCTCATTCACGGTATACAGTTAGGTACCTTTATCTAAGTAACATTCTGTAGTCATTATCTATATCATCTAATGAAGCATAACAATTATACTTTCAAACAAATGTACTTCTACCGAACGATCACACACCTAACCTACCAGGCACTACGCAAAGTAAACTCATAGTAGAAACATAGTCATATGTGTATATCTAAAAGCTGGTTGAAAATTGTAAACATCTCTCACTTACTAGAACGGGTCTTTGCTCATCCGCCGGTTGAGTTCAACGCTAGCTTCGAATCGCAAATGTGAATGGTCTCAAATATCCGCCGTATGTGACTGCGCTATACATCAGATCGTTTGTCAAAAATGTCCTCATGGAAATGCACTGCTTTAATGACTCCGTTCAGTATCTAAATTAATCACGTTCATAAACACTGCTTGTAATATTTAGGGTCCGCGTCAATATCTCAGTGATGAGCGATCTAATGTTCACCGAAAATGCGGCAGACTTGAATGTTGGGTTCACCACTTACCACCAAACGGGGCTCATTTACAGCTTGTGAATTTAACGAATGATCTGAGCCGCTTTTTTGACTTTCGTCGGTTAATCGGCTGACTAAGGTTGTTGCTGATCTGTGTCGTTTCTGTAGCCCGCTCAAAAGACCATGTTCAGTTGAATGTTTAGCTTGCAAAAAGCTGTCTAAGACTGGCGAGACGACTTCACCACATTATAACTCTAAATTGTACATTCGAGTTTTACATAATGTTACCAACAGTAGAGCAGAAACTGTCGAGGAAATCTGAGATTGGAAATTCAAAGACCTGTTTTGTATAATTTTGATATCAGAGGTGGTCAACAGAGAATGCTCCTTCTTTTCTTGTTAAGCCTAAGTTAGCAAATGGCTTTGTTTCTGGATAGTAACTATGCTTTATCTAATGCCAAATAAGATATAACTGTGTTGTTTATAAGATTCGGGTAGTCGCACGTTCACAATTCTTGACTGAACCATGTCAGCGAGTTTGTTGGTCTATCCTACGTTACACTGCAAATTTTGGTCACCTGGAGGTTTACGACGTGATTTCGCAGCACATGGTGACAATGAGAGCACAACGGAAAATCTTGAACTGACGTTTACACTTCAGACCATTTGGCAACATTTGGACCAACGATATTGGGGTGACCGAGATCAAAACTCTCGGCAACTAATTTAAGTTTCATTTTTTCCCAGTCCATAGGTGAAATGAATTAGTTCATCATAATTTGTTCTTTTTCATTCCAAGTTGGCTGGTGTCTTATTATTGTCGAACCGATTGTAATTTGCTCTGTTTCCCCTAAGGTTTTTGTGCCGAACTTTTCAATTCGTCGGTTCCACCGAGTTCCTAAAAACCAGCCAGCATTCTTGCATAGTGTTGGTCTTGTTGTCGCTAGATAGACACAAGAGTGTAGAGGTCCTAACTTCATAACTTTGCCTTACGTACTGACGGTACGCCAACCCTGTCTCGCACGCACCAGAAGATCAAATACAGTAGCAAGGCAGCTGAGTACTTTTTTCGCAAATCAGCAACCCACTTGTCATCTAGCGACTTACTCAGCGACGCTTTGTATTTTGTTTACTCCACGTACTTGTTCACTGTTAGGTTATTGGAGAATGAATCTATAGTTTGCGTTAGATTATCGTAGAAAACGATAGTTCCAATAGAAGGCTTCTGCCTCTCGGTCCAGAAGCGATGTTTATGGCTCAGAAACATCTACAACCAAGGTCTAATGAGAAACCTGACTTATCCACCCAGAGTAACTGATGACAAGGTATTAGTTTAATGCCCGTGTTTAACCAACCGTTCAATACATGGAATGTAACTACCGACTCCGGCACCCTAGACAAGAAAGCAAAATCTTCAATAGTTACTGATTTAGCAGAAGGATGCGAGCCACATTCTGTTAAGGGATGCAGATAAACGCACAAACACACCCCAAACAACTACGAACAGACTAAAAATGCTTAATACACAAGTGATCATCCTATTCAGCCTCTCTGGGAGTGCGATATAGAAGCAAGTGATAAGGGAGGCACATGACAGTGCAATGTTTGTCGAACCCTTCAAAAAATTGACTTTGTTAGCGTCTTCATTAGACCTTCGCAGCGACTCTTTCGGAGTATTGCTTTGAAATACAACAGCCTTTAAATCTACTTCACATTTTATTTAGGAACAAATGTGAAGTAGAGCAAATAGCATTGCTACAACAGGCCACGAATGACGAGCCTGAAAATTCAGCCAGGTCAATTCCAGACATCAACAAGTCTGACAGAGCCTAATTACATGAACGTAACTCCGCAAATACAAATAAAATGCAAAAGTTTATTGTTAATTACGATGCTCCCTCTCTGGAGAATACAGATAATTGTGCTGATGTGCTCTATGGTTTAAGCCAGTGGAGGTTTGTAGCCCCTAAAACTTGACTTCCTAGCCTCTTTGTGACAGGTGTTATTAGGCTACCTTGATCTATTCATTTGATATTCATTCCAGCATATAAACTTTTACTATTGTCGTTTTTGACTCCAGGCCTGATTGATCAATCTCTATTAATTTTGCTTAGTATTCGCCACCGGCGTCCTGATGGTATCGTGCTTCATGCAGGCCATTTTAGGGAAACCAGATCGGATCTTCCTGAATTATTTGGCACTCAAGATATTTCGTCCACCGGAGATCACCCTGAAGGTTGGAGTAAACGTTGACACTAGTTTCAACTCCAAAAAGAAAAAGCAGGATACGGTCGCCGTCTGAAATAAAGTCGGCTGCACGAATATCGGATTAGCAGAGACCGACCAGCTTCCCAGAAAGAAAAGTATACAATGACCTAATTGACTTGAGGTGGACGCACGAGATGGTTATCTAGTTGCGATCTCCCTCAAGTGCGTTTGTACAAATACTGCATCCATTCTCAATAAAGGGGAAGAGTTTCAAATGGTATGCGGTGCTTTACGACCAACAATCACGATCGTAACGGAAACCTGGTGTATGGATGACGCTAAAGACCAAGAATGTTATATATCGGATATGACTGCGTACCGCCTTGATCGTCAGCGTGTGAAAGGCGACGGTGTAGCTCTTTGCATTGACAGTCAGTTCAAGACATCGGCGACACATGGCTTGGTTCTTCTGAATCCGTTTGAAACAGTATGACGCATAGTGCCTCTTAAACAGTCATTCAGTTTTCTGATTAGTGTGGCCTGCCGACTCCCGTCTACCTTACTGGCCAACGACAGTCTACTTACTGACGCTAAACGCAGACTTACCCTTGAGAATTCCCACAGATTCTTCTCACGGGTTAGTTTCGTTACATAGCGACTGACTTGGACACCAACGAGGTCCATGTTAGACTCACATCATCTGCTTTCTAATTTCACAATGCAATCTTGAATGTTCACTTAACCGAAAACGTCACGTAATGACGTCTTTCAGAAATCCTCAAAACCACATTATATTTTAACCAGCAAAAAACGTGATTAATGACCTGCAGTTTGATGTCGCTCTTGGTCGTAGTGACTATGGTGTCATCATATTTCAATTAGTTGGCGAGGTAGAGACATTATCCCAACTCACAACTTCCTAAAGCACTTTCACAAAGCGGACTGGGTAATCCTGACCAATTAACCGACATTCCTTAATAAAAAGGTTGTGTTAAGCAAAATAATCTTCCCAGGGGTAATTCGCTAAAGATTCAATCTTACCTGGACCGTGTGACTTGAAGTAAATACTCTTTTGGCCCTTAGATTTTCCCTGTCTGGAACAACCTACGTAAGTGTGTCGTAACTGTGCCGACGATGGTTAAATTCAGGAGCAGGATTCAGGCACACATTTGAGACACCAAACCAAGTATTCATGTAACACGGTCGATGGAATCAATGAATTAGAATGAGGACGCTTTCGACCTCTCGCTGTTAATGCTAACACGAAGTTATGTACTATATTTTACAGCTTCAGTGGTTTTGCGGCTGACAGGCAGTGATTGAGTTTTTACACCCCATATTATCTCACAACTTTCTCATCCGTAATCATTCTGTTGTTGACCCTATACACCTGAAGTGATCTTCGGACTTGCCTTTTCTTTCTCAGTAGTCTAACACTGATCCAAGTGAATATGAGCATTTTCAGTATCATCTAATTTGTAAATGTTCTATGAATCGTTTGAATCCTATGTTCACCACTTTCCTTTACATAACTGGATCAATAGATTCTTTCTAAGGCCTAACTTTAATCTGAATGACTCCGCTTAGTGGACGACGGTCAAGCAGTTCTGTGCCTAGCTGATGTGATACAAAATAAGTCAGCCAGATGAGAATAACACTGAAGCTTACAAACAAATTGTCGTGTCCGTTTGCAAGAACTTTCGTTGACACAAATACATCCCGATTTTTATAACGTCAAGACGTTTAGAAAATTAAAAATCTTGTGCATGAAATCAATAGTTTTCTGCGCTGAATTCCAATGAGAGAGGGACATGCAATTAATCTTGGATTCACGTTTACGTCTGCGCAGACAAAATATACACAAATGTTAATTGCAATTTGAACATCACCCACAATTGATCGCAACTGTCGCATTCCCATAGACTTTCCAGTCCGTCTCGAACTGCAGAAGCACTAGACTTGAGTTTCGCTCTCATTAGAGTTCATCAGTAGTGCATGTGCTTGCCACTGCCGGGACTAGAACTCCGGCCACGCTGTTCATGAGGCAACCGTGTTTACCACTGTGCCATTGACCTCACGTTAGGCACGACCGAATTATCATATGTGATCGTCCAACCACTTCCGCTTGTGAGTAATGATTAGGTTGCCCGATCGTCTCGATAGGAGGCATAGTTATTGTCTGTTAAATCCAATCGATAACCCTGTGATTAGGGTTTCCTAGACAGGTCGGAATCTTCGATCTCATTAAATCTGCTAGGCGATATTTTAGATTACTGATGGTAATTCGGTCGTGCCTAACGTGAGGTCAGTAGCGCAGTGGTAAACACGGTTGGTACATGAACGGCGTGGCCGGAGTTCCAGTCCCAGCAGTGGCGAGGATATGCACTACTCACGAGCTCTAATGAGAGTGAAACTCGAGTCTAGT
>JTDE01004053.1:46127-68572 GCA_014338405.1 Paragonimus skrjabini miyazakii
TAGATTTTCATCTTTACATCAACACATCGCTGACCACAGCAGCTCTGGCTTTCACTTGTCAGCGGGTTCTTACAACTTGGTGTCGCGTTAACAACTGTGTATCTTGTGTTCAGGATGTTCTTGGGTCCGTTGAGTGGGACATAGATGGTTCATATTTCGTGTACCCACATCACCTTACTAAGCAACACCATCAACTCTTTTGTAAACAAAAATCAGTGAAGACGGAACACTACATTTTTTACCACGTGACATCTATCGGCTGCAGTGGTTAATATACATGTTATACCATTCTGTTCTACTGACTGCTCACAGTTAACAAATTCTGATGTTCTGAAAAGCTTTATTGTGCACTCGTCGGCAGCCGTCTCCTATTCGCACTATATTGACACGGTGTTTGCGAAACAAGTTAAACAATCTTACTGGTTAGATATCCTTTTATTACGAAGAAACAATAGTAGCTTCAAGAGTTTACAAAAACCTGTCAAATAAGATTGTTTGTGTACTTTAGGTGCAGCAATTAACATGCGGTACCAAAGCGAATCTTGAAGCTTCTATCAGGCTTAAGTGGATAAGAGGTAAATATTATGACACGATATATCAGTTTTATCGGCTGAACATAATCGATAGTAGTTTATGTTCAGACTCAACGTTTCGATCAGGCCTGCTTGTGAAGGTAGCTTCAAAGTGAATTATCGCCTTCATTGGAACTCGTCAGTGGCGTATATCCTGACCAGGATTCATACTTAAATTCCGACTCCTCTGCTCGTAAGATGAGCGGATTATCTGTCCCATCACACGTTAGTACTATTATAAACTCAAAAGAACGCCAGAATGGTTCTAACACTTGTAAGTAATCTCTATAACATGATGGTCATATTACTGATAAGGTGTCGGAGATTTTGCTAATTTCAAGTTGAATATCACCCACAATTGATCGCAACTGTCGCATTCACATAGACTTTCCAGTCGGCCCGTTTCGAACTGCAGAAGCACTAGACTTGAGTTTCGCTTTCATTAGAGCTCGTGAGTAGTGCATATCCTCGCCACTATCGGGACTAGAACTCCGGCCACGCTGTTCATGAGCCAACCGTGTTTACCACTGTGCTACTGACCTCACGTTAGGCACGACCGACTTATCATATGTGAACGCTCAACCACTTTTCCTTGTGAGTAATATTTATTAAACAAGTCCTTTCGCCAGTGGAGACGCGATTAGGGAGTTCAACCGATTTTCTGTCCATGAATCGGTTCTCACTGTACACAGGTGTGAAAAACTTGATGTGGAAGCAAAAGGGGAACTTGTGACACTAAGAAATCTCAGGTCTATTGAACGTTCATAGATTATCTTTCATTCGACATACAGTGATAAAATGAAATACATTTGGTCCCGACGTCTTTGCCTTTTTATTGAATGGTTCAACTCAGCTTGTAGCTTGTTTGTTTCAACGCATGACATCCTTAAACACCTGCTTTAAGCAAGCGCTCGCTATAGCAAAACCAGCTGCTGCTCCTGAATACCATCAGTATTAGCCATTTTGCTGACATTCTAGTTTGCTCGAGTTGCAGTTCAGTCATATCAGTATGGTTAATCGAGCGGGTAAACAAACTGATATCTCAAGCAAAACTATCATAGTGAATACAAACCGCATTATTTCGGGCTCTGAAAGTTCGCTGCATATGTCGGAACACATACTGTTCGCTTACCTAGCTTTCCTTCATGGTGACGCAAGATGAATCTGGATTCGGTTACGGAGATAATCTGACTTCACCTAGAATTGCCCTACATATCATTTTGTCGTCCAAACCGTTCTTCATTCCATGACCCCTATATTGGGAGTCCACGGTTGTGACGCTTGGATTGAGTCCAGTGTCAGTTTAATGTTGTCGCACCGTGCGTAAGTATATCGAAATGTTGCCGAACCGAGGCAGTGCGTGAGCGAAAGCAGTGGATCTCAACTTTGTGGTCTAGAAAAGGCACCTGTCCTCTCCACCGGCAGTTATTCCGGGTTGACCACTTCTGCGTGGACGTTCGAAACGGACATGCTCCCAGAAGTTGCAGGATAGTCGTAATAAACAGGATCAAAGTTTACAATTACCAGGGCAAACACAAGTAGCCATGAACGTCTTCTGAATCTCCAAGGATAGTTTTATCCCTAAATCGACGCACCTTCGGCGTAATGCACTAAATACGTACACCTCTGCCTGTTGCCTACACGAAGTAACTCCAAATACACTGTATATCCATTATGGTTTTGTTACAAGAGTGGCAAAGTCAGGAGTGTTCAGCAATCATTTCGGCGGGTGTTCATTTGCCCTAAGTGACATACATCTCTCCGCTTGGCCGATGATTCTGAAGGTCTATATCTCGGTTGCAATCAAAATACAAGAAAGTGTGTGCGTGGGTGGTCAGGCCAAAAGTTGGTTTGCATGGGTTTACAGCAAACTGGTATGAAAAAAATGCAAACTCAATATGCGCTAAGAGACTATTAGAAATTATTCAGATAATTGTTTCATCCTGTGTCCAGCCTACTCGAGTTATACACTTCAGGCGGTTTGTTCAAAAAATGATGATTAAAAAGACAAACGGTCGAATATTTCATGTTTATTGCGCCGTTCTTTCAACCGCCTGAGACAACCCGCCAGTTACTATTCGATCAGACACTTTCTGTTCTGTTTGCCAGTAATGAAACTAACAAGATTCTTTTTATCTTAATGACTGGTCGTTTTTGGCAATCAGTTTGCGTTCTGAAGATTGATGATGTTCGAATTCTGGCTGGGGATGTGCTGAGATGCTTGACCACACATTGGTTACCCACAAGTATAACCTCGACCAACTTGGTAATAGTGCTACAGATTCTCCGTTTCTTGATCCTGGTGCTTTTTCGGCCATTTCCGTCACAAAAGCATGTTTGCATTAGCATTTAATGTCCATGACATCATTCTGCCGTGTTGGTTTGTCTACTAAGCAAGGCAACTTCCCCGTGAAGTGATAAGTTGATTTGAAGCGCCCGATCAACGAGATTGTAGGAAGTCATCGACATCTTGAATACAAGTTTATGAGTGTCGGTTGTAGCTGAGATAGAGACTTTCGGGACCGTGCTCCTTTGCAGGCAAACTGACAGCTGTGAAGTAAGCTGAGCAACACTCCCATTTGGTCACAGCTTATTCATTAGGACAGACTTTCTGGTCAGCCCCTTTCCAAAAGAAGCATTAGTCTTGAGTTTCACTGTTGCTAGGGTTGACCAGTGATTAGTATCATTAAACTGACCGGGATTTATATTTCGGCCATACTTCCATTAGGGGTTCATGATGAACACTGTGCCACTAACTTTACATTAAACGCGGCCGAATGATTATTTATAATCGCTCAACCATTTCCGTTTGTTACTGATGAGTAGTCGGGGATTTGGTTAAGTTCAATTTGAATATCATGATATGCACTACTGACGAGCTCTAATGAGAGCGAAACTCAAGTCTAGTGCTTCTTTTCGAAAGGAGCCGAGTGGAAAGTCTATGGGAATGCAACAGCTGCGATCAATTGTGGGTGATGTTCAAATTAAAATTAATCAAATCCCTAACTATTGATCAATAATATAAAATAGCTCCTAGGAGGTTTAATGGGATCGGAGATTTCGACCTGTCTAGGAAGTCCTAACCGCAGGGTTATCGATTGGAGTTAACAGACAATAACTGTGCCTCTTATCGAGACGATCGGGCAACCTGATCAGTACTCACAAGCGAAAGTGGTTGGGCGTTCACATATGATAAGTCGGTCGTGCCTAACGTGAGGTCAGTAGCGCAGTGGTAAACACGGTCGCCTCATGAACAGCGTGGCCGGAGTTCTAGTCCCGACAGTGGCGAGGATATGCACTACTGTCGAGCTCTAATGAGAGTGAAACTCGAGTCTAGTGCTTCTGCAGTTCGAAACGGGCCGACTGGAAAGTCTATGTGAATGCGACAGTTGCGATCAATTGTGGGTGATGTTCAAATTGAAATTTCTGTTTGTAATCAGGTGACCAGGTTGCCCGATCGTCTCGGAAGGAAAACCGGTTACTACCTGTTACCTCCATCGTTAGCAAGCAACAACAGGTGCCGTTCATAATTGACGACAATCAAAAGACCGACAGCTCAACTTCCTGACAGTCCATAAACCTGACGGTTTAAAATCCCGGTGGCACATAGTCTCCGCAGTTCAGAAATCTTAAAAATATAATTTTATTATTTACATTTTTCTCTGTTCATCGCTTCATTTATCGATATTCACAATACTTGTCAGATAACTATAAAGAAGTATGTGAATTGAATGATCGGCTTCAATGAAATTCATGTGTTTATCAAAATGAAATATAGTATACAACGCCGTGAAGACAATTCGGATTCACTGAAATTACTTACGAGCTTCTGCAGACGATGCCGTTCTTTCAGTCACTCTATCCATGCTCACTCTACAAAATTTTGATAGTCTTTTAACAACATTGTAATTGTTCCTGTGCTGGTTACCGTTCATCCATAAGTAACCACGGACGTATATCATATTGATTTCGTTCTGAGAGAGAAAGATTCCACAGTTACCGTTTTACTTGTCGGATAAACTATGGTTGACAAAATGTAATCTGCGATTATTCCATTTTTTCGGGTTATACTGTCTGAAGATCCACCTTAGGCAGGCGAGTCTGAACATCACTCATTCTGGGCGTGCGTGTGCATGAGCGTTCACTTAGGTTGCCTAACATGGCCGACAGTACATTCGGTTCGTTTCTTCGGTTCGGCTGAACCATGCTCGCAGACCAAAAGTGAGTCAACTTGGCTGCAACATGCAAACTATGAGTCACGTGCGCCCTTCAAGAAAGCAGTGAGAAAACCCTGAGCACCCGGTCCGTGTGGTAGATTTGCACGTATGGTGCCTGGAAAATATTCTTCAAAGATTATGTAAGACGTCGTTAACGATGCCAGTCGTCGTTATTGCTGAATGGGACAAACACGTAACAAAACGGAGTGTTACTCTTCATCATGGCTGACTGATAACACTGCTAATTTAAGGTTATGGTAATTAATCGTAGCTAACCCTCACTCGCTTACAGGCTCAGTTCATCCAAATGCAGTTGAGCATTGATCATCGCGCGCCAAATGTAGATCGGTGTATCAAATCTAGCTTGCCTTCTTAGATCGACGTTATCACTATGCCTGCCCAAGTTTACTCCTGCCGTGGGGTGCACTTTAACAAAACGATAGTCAATAGTCATCGGTAAGCGCCGTTGCGACGGCCATCTCAACAGCTGCTAAGTTGACCTAACAGGATCGTAACCCATTGAGATTTTAAAGTGTCAGGATTGTAACACACAGGCGACGATGACCGGCGCTGTGGCAGGGTAATCTGTTACAACAGAATCATACAAGCAACATTTTATTATGATGAAAATGCTATTATTGTTGTACAGTAGATCAATACAATCGATCAGCTTAGACACTGTGGCAGTTGTCACTCTTGCTACTCTGTCTTTGGTGTACTTTCTGATAAACTTTGCTGATAGACGTCGCTGATCCCAGTAACCTCTATGATACTTCCGACTTGCTCCTGATTTCCTTCGAAGCAAATACGTCTCATACTGTCTGACGGTGTTTCCTTTTTGGTGAATGAAAGAGGAGCCATTTAATAACGATTGTTTTCCACACTGAGTAGGTTTGAGTTAATCTGGACTCTCTACCTAACTGTTTGCTTTACGAATCAGTAAGACATCTAGGACAGTCTACCGGCTGTCAGTTTCTGCTTCCATAGCCAAACCAATGAACGAGTGAACAGCTGTGAAAACGACCAGCATCTATTTATCATGGTGTTTGGTTTGGCACATCCGAAAACAACTGTTCACTTGGCGTTCGTAGAACACTATTACTTTTCGCAAATCAGGCAGTACTTGTTCACTACCTGACGAACATTTTCGCAAACATGGGACTCAGGGGGAATGCTCAATGCATCTCTTTCAATCGTTGACAGCTCTGACAGAACATTTTGTTTACAACTGCAACTTGATAGTAACAAACTGTTGTCTACTGTTAAATATGAGGTTGAGAAACCGAGCACCAAGTGAGCATCATTTGGGTATCAAAATAAAAACAATGATAATGACAGGCTTCATTTGAAACACTAAATTATTCTTGACAATTTCATCAGTGCAGAAAAGAGAGATGTCGCGATATGTTACTATCAGTCGAAACGTAAGACATGCAGTTCATATATGATAGACCGACAGAGAAAGACGGGTTTCACGCAGTGCCGCACCAACGCAATTGCCAGCTTTCTTTATGTACTGCTAACAGAATGTTTTCACCAATAACGATAGAAGACATACGTCGCGAGATGTTAACATTTCGTTTACTCTCTTCAGTCACGAACGTAAAACATTGGAATATATAGGACATGCGGATAGCAACAACAATAGAAACAATCAACAATCGGGTTTACACAAAACAAGGACTGTTATCAATTCCAGGGCAGACAAACTGCATGAGTCAACAGTTTATGCACACACAGGACCGGACGGCGAGTATTGATTAGCATAGCTTCGGAGAAGGCAAGCAACTTCGGATTCCGATTACGCAACAACACATGAAACGAATTGGTGGGGTCAACAACGTGACCTGTTTCCATGATGTGCTTTGCTACGAGGTCTCGTGAGAAACCTGTTTCATAGAGCCCGGGAGATATGCACCGATGACTGCTTGCAAGTAGAGGAAGAAAGGTTGAAGACAGTGTTGCTCGCGAACGGCTATCCTGAGAAGTTCATCGATGTTCACAGCCAGAAAAGACTGATCAAGACTGCCGTGAGTACGGTCCCAAAGAAGCAGGTCTTTTTGAACCTCTCTTTTAAAGGCGATCATATCACAACTGATGTAAGTCAAAAATTACAGTCTGCTCTAACTCGCACATACCCGGCGGCTGAATTGCGGTTGCTACTCACAACCAGCAGTGTCGCTGAGCTTATTCACAATCGTGTCCTACCGAAATGTTCTGTCTCACATGTAATCTATCAGTTCACTTGCAGTTGCGGTGACGTCTATATTGGCAGAACAGATCGGTGCCTACGACAAAAAATGGCTGAACATATGCCCAAGTGGTTGGTGCGCGCCATGACGCAACAGGCAATGGCAACAGAACGAGTGAGACGAAATCCGAACTCATCCATAGCAAAGCACATCATGGAAACAGGTCACGTTGTTGACCCCACCAATTCGTTTCATGTGTTGTTGCGTAATCGGAATCCGAAGTTGCTTGCCTTCTCCGAAGCTATGCCAATCAATACTCGCCGTCCGGTCCTGTGTGTGCATAAACTGTTGACTCATGCAGTTTGTCTGCCCTGGAATTGATAACAGTCCTTGTTTTGTGTAAACCCGATTGTTGATTGTTTCTATTGTTGTTGCTATCCGCATGTCCTATATATTCCAATGTTTTACGTTCGTGACTGAAGAGAGTAAACGAAATGTTAACATCTCGCGACGTATGTCTTCTATCGTTATTGGTGAATTGGATCAAGGGAACGCAGTGTTTTAAATTTCTCAAGAATATGTTTTATAAGCTCAAGGTGCAACTAGTTTTCGAGACCCCTCATCATCGTTTGCCAGGCATCTTATGGTAACAAGTCACCAAGTTGATCCAATTAGATTCTCCAAAATATTGTTACACAATCAGAACCCGAACTTACTGGCCCTTGGCGAAGTTATTTTGATCAGAACTCACCAGCCGACGTTTGTGCACTCTATGTGGTCGAAGCAATCTGCGAATATGGTTAGCAAGCCTGACTTCCCATTCACATTTCCTTACTAAGCCAGCATCGCTGGTTCCCTTTTTGAAGATGGCAATGCAAAGATGCGTTCGGCGAGGACCAGGAGGGATCTAAGTTACTTCAGCCGACTTTCTATTTACTGAAGCTTGTTTTTGGACTAGGTGTTCGGAATTGAATCGCTCCAACATAAATTGTTAGTTAGCATTGTCGAGTCTTTGTGATGCAATCTGATCGAGTGATATATGCGAACTAGTCATCCCGAATCGTAATTTCGAAAACTAGTTCCACCTTGAGCTTATAAAACATATTCTGTTAACAGTACGTACAGAAAGCTGACAGTTGCGTTGGTTCGGCACCGTGTGAAACTCGTCTATCTCTATCGGTTTATCATATATGACCTGCAAGTCTTACGTTTCGACTGATGAGAGTAGACGAAATGTTAATATATCGCAGCATTTCTTCTTTCTGTACTGATGAGTGCCTTCTTTGGATGAAATCTTCAGGGAAACGAACTTCACCACATCTTCTATTTCAAGCGATAGATTGTCCGATTTGCGTAGGTGCCATATTTAATCCCCTTTCTATATTACTCGAGATTCTGTACAAAGCGCTCTAGAGTCAACATTTGTCCACCTGTGGGGTTTAGGGATATTTTTATATGATCATTCGGACCTAAAAACTTGACGTCTACTCAACACAAAACCGTGTGCCCACGACAAAGTAAATTTCATTCATGTCTATTTGATTCATGGATTTATTGAGTCCTGCTTGTGTAAAGGTCCACGAATCGTAAACGATATTTTCCCCACATCACGTATCAGTGTGTCCTAAACTTAAATAACCCTTTACATGTAGAACTTGATAGAATTTGTTGCTTGGAGGAGATGATATTCGAACTGAGTTCGCATTCGTCACAGTCACCACAGCGACGGTCGTCAAATAGTCTTATATCTCATTGGTGTTATACTGGTCTACTACCCAAGCCCTCTGATCATTCGTATGTATACACATAAAACTGATTAATTGTTAATGGTTGACTTGTATAAAGGTCTTATTGCCTGCCATAAATTGGTTCTGAAACAGTCTTTTCAATTACACTTCACGATCTTCTTCACTTGCATAAACATCCACAATCCTGATAAGAACCCACTGTGGATTGATAGGCTATACACCACACAACTGAGGGGAATTGTGCTGGGAGAACATTTTGTCAAATGAAAAAAGAAACGAAAGTGGGCGAATCAATAAATTTCACTTTCAGCACAATAAACAATAACGACTTGGATAAATCTAAGCAGTAGTAATATTAGTACATGTGGAGGTTAAGCTCGCTGTCCAGCGTTCACATTTCCCTCCACGATACAGTCTGCCCTCAGGAGAGAGATGAATTTAGCTCAATGAACTGCGATGTCACATTGTGGGTTATTGGCTGATGTTAGCGGCATATCCAATAGTGATATCCGTTTCCCGTGATAGCATGAAGTGGGTGATCGGACACACGCAGAGGCTGCTTTGAAGTGATCTATGAGAAACGTAAGAAGGTGTATTGGGTTCAACTGAGAACTATTAAGTTAAGAAACCCGCTTCACAGACGCATCGCCGGTCAACATTTGCAACATGTCAGTCGGAAATGAAATTGAGAAAGTAGGTGTTATAATGTTGAGTCTCAAGTTACTAAATTTGCCAAGATGGTCACTTTATAACACACTCGCAAGCCTTGGCGTCCGTGTTTTGAAAAAGTGTCATTTCAATGTAACTGGTTTCGACAGGACTTCGTGTAAGAGACAATGGGACCGGCTGCACTGGGTAATCAACTTTCTTAACACATCACATTAAATCCTTAATAAGGTGCACCGTCAGTCGCAATGTGGCCTCAGAGCTAGAAGCACAACTAGTAACGCGTAATGCTCTGCACAAGACGCACTGAACATGAGGTGGAAGAAGTGGGGAGGGGGCGGGGCTGATCTGGGGTGCCATGGTTACAAGGTGGGAATCCACGTTAATAAAAGCCTATGTACGTACCCCGACACCTAGTTTACACTACGAATGTCACACGTAATTAGTTTGTCAAACTGAGGTTTACATATAAGGTGTATAACTAGGAAATCATAAGCAAGCAAACACCGTGCAATTATTCGAGGGCACCAACTTATTTTGATTTTATTCAAGTCATTCACGAGTGACAGTAGCGTTTGCATTCAGACAAACGTCACAACCAACCTGTTTCGAAAAGAAGAATTAAACTCGAGTTTCGTCTTTGATAGAGTTAATCAATGGTGCGTTATTTTTGCAATCGTCGAGATTTGCTTTGCTTTCGAGTAATGGTCGGGTTGCCCGATTGTTTAAGTAAAAACATGGAAAAAGATATCCACTACTGTTGAGTTCCAGCAAGAACTAAACTATAGTCCAATGCTTCTTTTCGAAACGGTCGACCGGAACGTCAAAGTGAGTTGGAGAGCCACAGTCAGTTATGAGTGATGTTCAAAGTAAACCAGCCGAATTACCCACTACTTATTGACATGCTGGCATACTGCCAAGCAGTTTTGTTAAAATCGGAAATATCGACCTAATTCAAAAGAACTTATCGTGGAGTTACCGTTTGCAGTTAAAAGTTAGTGCTTCATCATTAAGGCAATCAGATAATCTGTTCATTACACACAAGCTGGTTTGGGCTAGATGGAGCAGTGTTAAACGCGATTGTCTCACGAAAGTTTGGCCGAAATTCAAAGCTCAGCCGCTCGCATTAATGATGAACACAAACAAAAGAAGATTCCGAGCTTAGACCTCGTTTCAGAAAGAAGCCTTCTGGAAAGTCTATCTAAATATATGGAAGCTGTGAGCGACTGTTCAACTTAAATTAACCCTATCCTCGGGTACTATTCCGTAACACATTTTGAGTTATTTAATCAAAACATATTGTTTACACCTGCTGTAGCCGCAGAAATACACTTTGAAGGAATTATATGTAGAAACATATTGTTGTCCAAGGTATTAGCAATTCTGCTGGTTTTTACGTCAGTGACTGATTCCAGATTAGGGAATTAGTTTGCTTACCTCATCAATACATTGTATAAACGTCTGTTCATAGGGACGGAACTGGACCCCTGTTTCAACAAATGAGCTTCTCTCCGGAAACTTGTGACAGAATACCGTGTTGGCCACCAGGCATGTGTGCCCTGTACATTTCGGTACGACCTTTAGACTTAGACATCTTCTACATATGTGCCAAGAATAGCACTTACAAAAGATGTTGAACGATTTATATACTATGAATTCTATGAAAATGAACTTAAACAAACCTATTGGAGATCAGATAGCCAAAAATGGTACTTTCAGAGGGTGTGCGTGACTGGGATAAAAATCACGGTTGCAGCAACTGTATGCAGTAAGGATGGACTGTAACACAAATGAAGCCCCAGCTCTGTGTCTTTTATTGGAAGAAGCAAGCTGGAAAGTCTATGTGCATACGTATTTTACACTCGATTGTAGATGGTGTTCAACGACAGCAGGCCACGGTCACTTACTTGTGTGAACGGGAGAACTTTGCACGCAGACAGCATGGTTTTGCGAACCCATTCTGATAGTTTAAGTAGTCACTAGGATGTGACATCCTTAATCTCTAATGTGGACAAGTAAGAAGGGAAAACCGATATAAATGCAGCAACTACATTGGTTGTGCTGCCAGAGTCAGCCGAGTAAACCAGAACTGCACTGTTGAGGTTTGGCTGATATCAAGTCGCCAACTGAATCAGATAGTATTCACGTATTCTTCCAAAAGTTGCCCTATTATGTAGCCGATTTATCCTATTACACATAAACAAGAAAGTGAGTAAAGTCTAAACGTGTCAGCACTAACGTTTATTGGGTTTTTTAACAGGCGGAACGGAATCGTTTCAACACATGAAAAGTTGTTCTTGGTGCGGTGTTAAGCCTTTTAACTGGTGGTACACTCAAGGTTTCCTGTTTGTAGGAAAGTTTGTGTATGCGTGACAGATGTTCCTCGTGCATGCTGCCCCACCCACTGCCTATTGTGAGCTATGAGTTTATTTGGGTGTCCACTAGCATAAAACGTTTACACTAGGAGCGCGAGTTCTACATCTAGTGTCGTTATTACAAACTGTATGAGTTCAGATGACTTGATGCATTATCGAATTTGCAGTGTTTCGTTGGTACAGTGATGCGCAACTTAATATACTGATCAGCCTGTTTTCCACATAAGCTCCGCGAATTCGACTCTCTTGAACGTTATACTAGCGCAGCATCACTCCTTCGCTTATTGTGTTTTGCTTTCTGTGTAGTGCAGGGAATTCTGTGCAATATTTTACTTTTGTGTGTTACAGAAGATTGCAGCCAGTGTTACGAGATTTCTAGCTGCCTTTTACATATCCTACTCTTTTCTTTCTTTGTAACGTTATGTTAAACGTACAGAACAGAGCAGCGTCGGTAAGAGAAGCATTTATAATACATTTAGAAACGTACCACCTAGTTTGCCCTCTCACAAAACTCCTGAATGGTATTTAACACGTTCCGTAACGCCGCATAATGAGGCATTTTGCAGCATTCTAATTTTATACGTACGCAAACATTTCATTTGTGACCCTATGCTACTACGTGAATACGGTAATTTACGCGTGACACTTCTCCCTCATTGATGTTTATAAACATTTTTGGGTGCACCACATTACAATTACATCGCTCAAACAACACTTGGTGAGTAGTTTGTGGTTTACGTATTGCTCTAGCATTATCATTTGGTGTACTTACCAAGGTAACCGACCTGGGAAGATAGAGCAGTGATCAGTAGGGCGTTATGGAAAACTGGACGGTTTTATTTTTGTTTACAAACGTTGCAAGCTGTTGTTGTCTTGGTGACTAAATGCTTCGGCTCGTTACCCTAAAATCATCTCATTAAACCATAATTCCGCTATTTCTAGCTTAAAGATGGGATAAAATACACAATCATTTTTGCAATATTGGCTCGTGACTGACGTAGAGTCGAAGATGAAGGTTGTATTTGGTATGCGATCTGTTCCCCCTCTCAATCTGAATGTATACAGTGTATCTCAGATTTGGGAGTCTGGATTAACTAACTGACAGTTAGACACGCGATTAAGTTGGCTTTCGTTCAAAAGACAGTTATAAAGGTGCAGCATGAATATGCAAAGACAATGCAGTTACATGAGTCTGGTCAACGTGCGCTGAGCGCCGTATACAACCTCATCCATGGTGCCTAAAGCAAACGGTTATAAGTTGTGGCCTTCATCCACTCAGCTGTTGGTCGTTATTTCATTCGCGATTTCCAAGTTAGTTCTGTGCATGGGTTTGAAGCGGCGTTCAAGTCAGCACGGGTTCTGTGGGGTTAAGTATGCTAACCGCAGAAGATAAAAGATCTAAAGGTTTATTAGAAAGTGAAAGACGGACTGGTGAATCGTAGTTTGATCTCAAGAAGCCGACAGAAACTTATTCGAGTGGAGATTTAATAGTGAATGAGTCATCGGTGCCCCCCACGATACAAAACCATGGAAGTTTATCACGTGATTGGGCTGCACCTTGGCCAAAGGAAAAGAATGAAGCCAAAATTCGTGATTTTATTGTCCTTGCATCTTGCTTAGAGGGTATTTCTTCTTATAACTATAGTATTAAACGGTTTGATGAACTGTGTATAAATGAATAACCCCAGGTTTATGGTAAACATGCCGGCACTTTATAAGATGGTATCTGTGCCACTGCCACCTTCATGCGGTTCAGTGTATAACGCCAAAACGGTTATCACTTGAATAAAAAGATGTTCACGTAATCAAAAGTTGTGCTGATTGCCAGGATTCAAGATATTTCCGTTAGCCTTATTTAATTCACACATGTTGTCTGTAAGTGCTGGACTCTCAATATACTAACGGCTTTCAAAACAGAAAACGTTAGCTTTTCCGCATCAGTTGCTCAACCAAAATGGATTGCATTGTGGCATAATCGGAAAGTTCGCTGTTTGCCTTATGCTTTGCAGTCAATATAGGAAGGAGTTGTGATAATCGGTGTAGTGACTCACTTTCAGGATGTATAATTCAATACTGTGACATTTACCGTAATATTTTAAGCTGATTCTTGCAGTTGCTACACTAGATTACTGTGTTTCGTAGTGGTTGTTAAATCCCGTTTTGTTTCAACGTCTGTCACGTAAACAACTTCGTATGGTTAATATCATAATAGGAAGCCCACTTTCTGATCAACAGCATACTGTCAGTTGTTAAATAGCACACAAATTGGATTCCGAAAGCAGTGGTGTAATAAGGATGTTGTGCAATTTCTTCAATCGATATAATAACAGGTTAAAGTCACTGAGATATATAGTGGCAGTTGTGTTATGTGTGTAATACGGTCAAATGTGAACTGATTCATATGGACTAAACTAACTGATTATCCAAGTTGAACTCAAGAATGGTATCTCCAAACATTACCTTGTGGTATGACGTAATTCCATTAATGAAATGCTGCCTCACTCTCTGATATCCAATCGTCTTTCAGATCTATTTATGAGCGTTGAAGACTCTGACAATTCGGACAGATGAAGTTGCAAAGTTTTGGAAAACGCAGGCGAATGACATTTAAAATGAAAAATTGCATTCTACGGAAATACAACTAAATATAATACGCATCACATGGAATATACAATATATTTGTAATATGAAGCTTATAGGTTGAAAATATTCGACGTTTCCATAATATTGATTTGCTTACATTGATACATTTATTTTTATAGCCCAGGTTAAAAAAATTTCTATTTTCAAAAGCCGTTATACGCCATTCTTACTTTTTGTTCAAAACAGAACTGACAGTGAAGTTGATTCTCCCTCAGTTATTAGTTTTGCCTCTTCAGTAGTAAGCCTAGGTAAAATTAACTAACTACTGTCGAATCACTGCTTATTGTACGGCACAATACGCTTCGTGAGGAAAAGTGTATCAACTGAAAGTTTAGGCGACGTTGCCAAACTTCCCTTTTCGGGCGATAAGGCTCTTAGTATTTACAACAAATTGTTGCCAAAAGTCGGTGGTACAATGAATAACACGGAAGCAAAGGTTTGCGTCGAGAGTTTCGTAATGAGGAAGCATCTACAAGTTCTGTGTAGGACTAGTTATTATATGCTTATCTTCTAGTCAAAAGCGGTCACAGATTATAACGGAGACGCCACGAGAAGATAATGTGGCCACTATCTGTCTTCTTCAAAGTATATAAGTAGATGTCGATGATCTGAAACCGATGCAATCTGTACATGTAACACTCATTCACGTAAGTCGGAAAATATACTGATAACGCCTGATACAGTAATGCCGTTTAACACTGTGCTTTGTTCATTATGCATAACCGTGAGTCAACTGTGCGATTGATATTATGCAGCGTAGTCTGACTTTTCGTACACCGACCAAAATGTAGGTGCTAACTTCTTACTTAAGGGTTGTTCTCGGAAGTAAGTGTTCTAAACCGTATTGAATGAATAAAACTTCTAGTAGTTTACTATCATGTCATATCAGTTTCGCCACTGGCAACCAGCAGCCTGGTAATCAGTTTGAAAACAGCCAGCTACCCAGGAATAGAATCCAACCAGTCTGTTGCATGGTTGATCGGCTAAGAAAGCGGTATTCCTAGAAGTTTTTGGCCTCGGAATCCGCCTGAGTTTTAGGTAGTGTTGTCCGACCTAATCGACGTAATATCCTCCCTACTGAGATGCGTACTGTAGAACTGAAATGTAATTCTCAGTTCTAGGACTTCTACTGGCGGTTTTACTCAACGTTTACTTGAAGAATGAAATACCCATTTTTTGATACTCAATCGACAATGATGGCGCCAGTTTTTGGATGGAAATACTAAATTCCGGGTGCGCCCCTGCACTTATTCACTTTGCTGGGATTGGCTTGATTACAAATGTTTACAAGTCGAAGAACGTCTGGTATACTTAGGAACCGAAAAAACCTCCAGTTCAGACTGGTTTTATCAGTTTAGTTAACTGTACACTGTAGAGTTAATCGACCGCAATCTGGTTTAGAGGAGATTTCAGAACAATCTTCTAAATTAGAAAAAGCAAATAAACCTGTATCCAAAATACTTAGTAATTTTTAACCATAATCTGTGCAACCGAGAGCAGCTTCCATGTCACAGTGCCATCCCTTGTGAACGGACAAAATTTCCTGAGTTCCTTGTTCTGGATAAACCAACAGCCGCTATCAGCTGCTCTTGACTTCAAAGTATATCCAGAACCAGCGTGGCGGTCGTTTTTGTACGTCTTGTAATTCAGGGTAATTTGAATATATAATATATATATATATATATAATTTGAATATATTTTGGACAGTTACTTGTCATGTTTTTATCACCAGTCGGTCAAATTAACCTACAGGCTTTTTGATCTAATCGATGTTGAAAGCAATCATTCTGATGTGTTGGTCAGTGTTGTAGTATTGTAATACTCGGAATAATGGACTTCGAATAGCTCTAGAAATCGTACTCTGATTGAAACCCTCCACGCTAGTAATAAGGAGAAGACCTCGTACTGGTTGCAGTAAGCAGTTCATATTCATGGGACAAGAAGCCGAATTTATGGATGTACAAAAGTTTCAAAGAAACCATAGTCATTCATTGGCTGACCATATGGACACATACAAAGTAACAAACTGAACGTTAATTGGTGCAATACGGAGCAAAGAAATAAGCGAATAACAGAAGGCGTAACATTGAGACCGTTCATCCAATCCTGATGGTATCTTTAACGCGATGTTTGGATTGGTCTCTTAGAACTTCTGTTGTGTCGGAGTTTGGATAAGCGGTGAATCGAGTAGATTTTCACTACAAATATGCACACTGTGAAAATAGACGGGGACACTGAACGTCAAAGACAGAGTGGTCGTCACAATTCTGCAAAGGATGAAAACAAAAACGTAGACTCAAAGTACTCACTAAGACCTGACCAAGATTTGCATTATCAACGAACGGCGTTGTACGCCGTTGTTGGGTTGCGATTGTCAACGTCAACCACTGATTTACTGATCAACATCACCTTTCCGACTGACAGAGATTGTTGTTTATAGGTTTGTGATAAAGTTGATTCTGATGAAAATGGCTCACCAGTCAATTAAGTTGCTCGTTTTTATTTGGGTGTATAGATAACATTTTAGCGCTTACTTCTAAGTAATCCTTACCCGGATTGCAACTCCGTTCGGTTGATAAACATGCAGTAACCTGGACCTCTGCTTCCGTTGTTTGATTTTCTCGTGTATCCATGAACTGGCTGTGTCTCTATGACTGAAATGAGCGACGATATTTCGACTAGTAATTAAGTCTTTCGTGTATTTCGGTAAACGTTTGTAACCTGTTTAGTGGTAGCACTAAGTATGCATCTTACTTCAAAGCACCGACTATTATGATAGTGCATTCTGAGCCATTTTTGACCGATTTCTTAGCACTTGGTAGACAATCTGAAAGGCATATTTCTTACAGAGAGAATGATTAGAGTCGGTCAAATAAGCAACAATCGCGCTTAAAACCGTTATAGTTACATCACACAAAATGATGTTCACGCAATCTATCAACCTATTGTGAGGCCAATTGCTGAAGTTCGACAGGAGCAAACAAATGAGTGCATATAACGGCTGGTCGCACACGAAAGTTTTCCTCTGAATTTTGACAGCATAACGGGTTTTCAGCGGAAATTGACGCACAGTTTCGACCGTTTTTTTGAGCTTTCTTGTAAAAATCTCGGCCGTGGGGTTTCTGTTGAAATGGACAATACCAAATGCAAATTTCTTTTTTGCAGAAGAAAACTTAGGTTTCAACTCTACCGCATGCATCGCCTTCTGAATAAATCGCATTGGGTAACCATTCTACATGAACACATCTTGTAGAACATCCAGCTAAGCTTGTAGGGCGTCAAGGGTGCACATTTTTAATGCCCTATCCGTCATACATCGCGTGAGGTTTTGCTTTTGATTTAACCGAACGAAGCTGTCAAACTGGATGTACTGGCCATCCCAAGTTTGTTTTATGTACATTTCCTGTTGAATTAAACCACCCCCTCCTTCTAATATGCCAACATCCTGAAAACATTCTGTCAGTAGGGAAGATACCTTCCAGACTGTCTACCGACCTCCAAAAAGTCCATCAAACTTAGTGAGATCCCGAATGTTGACCTTTGCCGAGGCCATTAGTTTCCGGTTGCGCAACCCTGACCTCTGCGCTCAAAAGAAGTTTTCGTGGACAGTTAATCTTCTCTGACTCACGATTAATCAATCTCATAATCTGGAACAACGACAACTAGCTGATAACAAACACGCAGTTTGTAACCTCTGTTGACCTATTTTCTTACCCACCTTGATTACTAGTTTCATGTTTATTTAGTTGCAATTTATCTGACGACCAAACACGGAAAACAAATCTTGTTGGTTACATTGCTGTTTTCTTGACTTCAGTGGGCATTTTCGAGAGAGATTTCTGAACCTGTGATTCTAATATGGGGCTGCAAGTAAGTTGCTGTATAACATCATTTGAAGTTACCCTTTTAGGCGGCAGCCACCTAATGCAAACATGATTTCAATAATGTTTAACTTCTGTGCTTTAGCCCCAGGAAGCGAATGCATAATTTATGTAGATGCTTTGACCACTGGCCGCATTTAATATTCCAATAGATCGTGCCGCCAACGGTGCCTGCTTCGTAGTTTCATGCGAGAGGTGAACTATAGGACAGCTACTAGCGGCAGCTTCAACGGTTAAAACAAAGTCTTGCCAATATTTATATTCCTAATTCCACGACTTGTCTGCATGATCTTGGAATGATCATCATGGACATACGGTATGGTCGCGGAGACCAGATAGTGAGATACGACGCAGCCAGTGTTTCTCCGCACACATGATCTAAGAAGAACGATCGATCCACTTAGGACAGGTCATTCGTCGTTCGGGTTATGAAGTGGTTGTGCATTCGGTTACCCGTTCCAAAGTGGGGTTGGTATCCTTCTACTGTTCTAAACTGCTGCCCGTTAAGACATCACAGTGGTTGTCAACTAGGGCGGTAAACATTATGTTTCCCTCAGTGTCTTCGCTGTCACCTGCTTGTTATCGAAAGAGGCAACAACGTTTATGTTAACTGATATTTTATGTCTAAAATGAAATAATATTCTCAACCCTATTTATGGATCCCGGCCTGCTAACGGCTGTTAGCCATTCTACTTCCTACTTGCAAGATTGTTAAGTATCCCATGGGTAATGTGTTAAACATAAGTGTATCCTAGTGAATGACTGGATCGTTTTCTCACTGCCATTGCTAAAGCTCATTTCACATCTGTGGAATATTTTTATTCGTGGAAGAAGGCTGACATGAGACAAACAGAACGATTCTTTTTTCTAACTGGTACGTCTAGTAAAAAGAAAGTTAATGAAAGCGGACGATGTGTGTTAACTTTAGCAGTCTGAAATATCTGGTGTTAGTTCGAATCCTCTGGACGTTTGGAACCGTAAATTTGAGGGAGTAATTCGATTTCGATTCTTTAAAAGTGCTTGTTGTTGATATTTTGAGGTAAATCCAAGCCATCTGACCGTTGTAGCGAACAGACCAGACGTTTGCTCTCATAGCAGATACTACATCAAACTACACGGTCACTTTTCATAACAGAATGGGCAATAAGTGGGTCAGGTGTTGGTGCTTTAGTTTTATTGAACGAAATACTTTATCTGAATAGTGCAAGTTAACGACACAACCAAAGTCCGTGTGAAGTAGAAACATAGTAGAAACAATGGGCGAATAACCAGTGTGAGACTATACCCGAGAGCATTGCGTAGAACCCGACTGAAATTTTGTTAACAATGTGGTGTTGGAACTTTTGCTAGAAGTTTTTTGCAGCCAGTGTAACTTCAATTGCTCTCACAAGAATAACATAGAATTACAAGAAATCTTTATAGCGTTCGGGTTACACACACATACATCACCAATAAAGGACGATTCAGCTTATCAGAAACAGACATATTCTTGCAGATTACACCCAGCTCCCGAGTTAGTTTACTGACATTTTTTGAATAATAGGTCTGGTAAAGTTTCTAAATTATACACCACAGCAATAAGCTTTTAAGCTGTGAAAGCTTATTCATATTTCATTGTGGACAGTAACGCCAGCGCCCGAGCCAATTTGGGTACAAGATGATCTAACTGTTCATCTAGTGTTTGTTTGAGCAGTTAGAATATTAGCCAACAATAAATATCTTCAATCGAAAAACTCAGTTTTCTGTCAGGACGGTCGAAATACCCTGTAAAAAAGATTTGCTCTCTATTTGGGGCATAGAAAACAGGTCTGCAGGTGTCAAACGATTAGAAGAGCCTGACAAAAACGGTAGGCCTTCTAATGAACACAGCAGTTCGCAAGGGGTTTTCAAAGCAATATCTGTCTAAGATGGTCTTGGTTTGATTGAGAAGTCCATCATTGTACAAGCTCAAAAACGAATGCTAATATACCTCTATACATTATAAAACTTGGGAGGAATTTGAAAACGTGCATGGTACTTACTGCGTGCCTATAGGTGTGCGAAACCACCAAAAAGACAAACAATCCACCTCTGTCTCATCGACTTCGAGGCAGGTGCTTGTTGCCACAATCGATGCATGTTGACCTCAGTAAGCTATATGAGTATGTAACCATAACAATATGGCGCAACTAACTGTCACAAGCAGTGGTTCGCTGGGGTATATACAGTGAACGACTACAGCTCTTCGCGGTTGACCTACTTACGATCCGCTCTCTATGGAACGGCTTACAGCCCGTCGTTTTTTAAGTGCATTTTGCGCCCTGGGTAACATTCCATCAAAGGTGAAATGGTTATGACTATTGTCTCGTAAGCAAGTGGTTCCCAATTGCTGCGTTCTTCCTACCAATCGATAGCTGATGTGCATGCTAATAGACCCCACTAATAAAGGTATGGAATGAAATCAAGAGTGGAAATTGGAACAGTATTTACAGCTCAACTTTTGGGTCATCATTTGATCATCAAATAATACCAAAACTCCGATCATACTTTGTTATCAGACGGGAATGAATAGAAGAGACAAACCCTAAAAACGGTATTTTCTATGGCTTGAACTTTTCACACCCGATCAACGTTATAATAAATTGTGCGGCTTCAGCCAGTGATGTGGAATGTGGGAAAACACATGTAGTTACCGGTCTTTAATACGCGATGTCAAAGCGAGATTACATAAATATAGTCAGGTTAACGAAACTGCAGGAAGTATGTAAACACTGGCGGCCAAACAAAGTTTTCTCGTAACACTCATCTCACTAATGATTGTTTGATATCGGCTTAACTGAAAAGGATCTGAGCATGTGAAAATGAAATGAACATGCAATGCCTTATTATCAGTGCAGGATTGTTAAGTAGCCGGGTGGGTGATGGGTAGCGGGGTGAGTGATAATTAAGTGCGGCCTAACACTTACTGCTTATAACAAGACATAGGTACACACATGAGGACTATGGTATATAATAAGAATAGGCATAAACATGGAATGTATTAGAAATAGAATTAACTACAAAATAACATACTGTCCGAGTTGACAAAAATATGGATAACAGTATTCAGATGTACGCGGTATATCGGTAGTGTTGAAGGAGCAGTATCACATGGATGCCATTTGGAGCCTCGAAGTTGTAGTGCAGCTCATGTCCGTTGGCTTGGCGTGTGGCTGAAGCGTTTACCGTCCAAGACGCGGCGTTGCAAGTTGTGTTGCGCTACGCATCTCTGAAACTAGTCCTTTCATGTGTGATCATCACATGCTTGTCAGTTCACGCACGAGAAGCCTCAGTGAATGCGCTCAAGCGTGTATGTGTTTATGTGGCACTGGCAACCGCAGTGTCGATGGAAAAGAGTTTACTGTCCATCTGGTGAGTAAAGGCGGGAAACGCTTATGACAGCTTGTGCTATCAACACACACTGTTTCGAAAAGTAGTGTTGCCCCAAGGAGAATCCTACAGGTATTATGGTTCAATAAACAGTTCCCCGAGTTGTCTCCAACTGGCCACTAGCTTTACATTGACAGACCTCCCATAACCGTACATGAAACACTTTTTTGAGTTGGACTGCGGTCAGTTCCGTTGGTAGGAGTAGCTGCAGTTGTATGGGGCAGAACCATGCTGTCATATGGAATGACCACAGACTGAATCCCCAAAATACGTAAAACCGGTTTTGAATAGTGTTAACTACAAAACACTGAAAGAAAAGCCGATGCGCTAGGCGCCAGAGCATATGAAGGTTAATCTTCATTGATAATATCTTGCAAGTGAGAATGGTGAGTTTAAGGTTGCACCCATTCAACTCCGAGGTGTGTCCTGGCTTTCAGAAAATTGAGTTTCCATCTTTCAGCGGTAAACCTAAACTGAATCGTACATAAAAGCGATCATTCAGTAAGCTGACGTTACTACCTGTAACAGTCGTTGTATGTTTGGAAGTTACCAATGAACGAAGGAAAAATTGATTCAGCAAAACGGCTTGAACAAAGCAGTTAAACCACGAAAACGGTTGGATGCAGGCATTACGTATAGACTCGTCAATACCAAATTTACAATAACACGGGTGCGCTTTTTATAGCAAACAACTAGAGGGGTGGATAACCAATAAGCGGGTTAGGATGGACCATGAAGTCCAG
>JTDE01004054.1:21998-56465 GCA_014338405.1 Paragonimus skrjabini miyazakii
TTAAGAAGTTTCAATAGCTCATCATGGGAGGTAGGTCATATTCCCGCCTGTGCGGCTTTTTACCACTAACCTAGTGCTCCTTAATGAGAGAATGTACGGTCGGTTTTCGGCACTGGAAAACATGGTTTTGTGCGTAAGTCCTACTCACAAACTGTTTATGTACCTCCTGGAATATCTCTTCTACGGTTGCAAGGAGCGTCGGACTATATGATCGCTGTAGGATTTAAAAGCAACTTTTATCTGCTGCATTACACTTAGTAATCCATTCTTGATCTAACTTAAAGCCCTGGCTAAACTGTTTGCCACACACGCCAGACCAGCTTTCGAATTTAAGGGTGTGACGGCCTAACTACATGATAAGAAGGAAATGTGTAAGCTGATTGAAGTTCACCGAGGGTGCACAGGAGACCCACTACTGGAGCGTAGTATATTGATGGAAGATGTGGTTTCGTAGGTGCGCACGATGTTCCCCATCACGAACAATGACAGCAGACACGAACATCAGCTAACCCTGGGGAAACTAAGTGTATTGAAGGTTCCTGTATTTTTTTGGTTAACTTACTAGGCAACAAACCGTTTGAATATGCACTCATGCTCTGCGGTGAGCGAGGAATCAGATGGTACATTTTATGTGAGACTTAAGGAACACTCGAACAATTCGTTTGGCAGCAGGAACAGCCGTATCCTTATGCCTCCGTTGAGTACTGACTTGATGGAGTTTATACGGGAGCCTATTCATTCTGCCTTCTAAGGGCGAGTACTCAATGGCAGACTAGCCTGGGACCGACGGCAGCAACCAACGAGAATAACTAACACCCGGTGGTGCCAAAAATGAGGCAAATCGGAAATATTTCGAAACTTCCCGATGCTGTAATTCTCGGTGAAAGAATTGGAAGTAAAACGGTTTTGAAGATCGCAACATTGTGCGAAAATTACTAAGATCGCACTAGTGTTCGCTGCACTTAACGGGCTGTACGACTATAAGCAGTAATATTGGCTTTATATTGAGCCCTCCGCGACGGGCATATGTAGGAAATTCTAATTCTCAAACACCATAAGGCATACCGCCTAGATAACTTTCCTGTAGTCATTTTCAATGATGTTAGAGATATGCTTGTTGGAGAGTTGTCCATCCTGTCCTGCAAGTTATTACATGCTGATAAAGTTTTCTCATCCCTGGTGAATCGACGGTCACCCCCATATTTACTAGAGACCTCCGCAACGGGCGCGTCAACTAGGGAAAAATTCTTGTCAACTTTGCTCCCGAGCTGTTCATGTTTGTTCCGTCTCGCAGAGGGCGAGCAGTGTCTGGATGCAAGGTTAGTTTTTGCTCAAGCCGTGATGGCATTTATCAAGTGTTCGCCTTCCGTCCGTCAGCATCCAACAGTAGTTGTGTCCTCGAGCATCAGAGAAGCGTCAGATTCTGTTGACGGAGCTGCTCTGTGGAACATTGTGCTGAGAAATGTGTATCTAAGATGTTGGTGCTAATTTAATGACCGTCTCAGAACTCAGATAGAGTTGTGGTCTTTAGTGAACTATCGTTATCCGTGGTCATCTCCAGCGGAGTGCAGCAAGACTTTCCTGCCTACTCTGTTCGTATAATATGTAACCAATTACATACTGCCTAAGGCCGTCGATATTCTCATGGGTGCATATGGTAGTTCCTCTATAGATTCAGCTTCTTAGACTTAACTGATGACAGTGATACCTTACTTTCGGGCGATTCACAAGGTCTAAGACGCCCCAGACCACCTTTCAATTGAGGTGTCCTTGATGTAATACTTGCTTTGTGTTGTCTAATGTACAGGGTGTTTCTTTAACATCAGCAAAGGCCCTATCTTCGCTTACCCTGGATGGCAACTGTCTGAGTTTCGTTCACCTTATACGTTTTATCATAACTGGCAGTGGTGTTAGAAGCCTTATGACTTATTTACCCCGTTCACTAACGGGGACGAGTGTCACGCGAGTCCAAGAAATGCCTCAGGTTTGTTAAAGTCAACCGTGATTGAGCGATACGTAGAAAGGTTTGTAACACTGCTGTGATGCGATTCCTAATGTAAGCCTTCCACCGAAATGATCAAGATGGACTGCAGCTTTTATTCTGCACTGATCTGCTATGTACAGTTTATGTAGAGCGCATTTCTCTGGCGCATATTTGATACACTTTCTACAGACATACACTGACCGAGTGGCTATCCTGCCAGATTCAAGCAAGCCAATTTGTTGTTGATCTGGACGTCCCACTGAACATCGTCTACGAATGTTGGTCATCCATCTAGCCAGCGCTTCTAGTTCATCTCCACACTTAGACTGTATCTCCAACGAACTCAGCATGCTGACCCACAAGGACCGAGAGAATTGACGATTGATTGTAATACAGCAGGCCAATAAGCGGATAACAATCTTGTTTCAAAAAATCGGTAGATGACGAGCGTTTCAGTAATACGGTATGACGCTGACTCAGCCGGTTTACGATCTACTGTCCGGTGAACTAGAAGTGAACGAATTATGGCAATGTATGAAGTTGGCACAAGGATGGTACAACTTACATTGAATACGTAGGTTGATTCCACTCCTGCTGACTACTACAACCTGCCCCGCCTCTTTTTTGTGCATGCATACTCAATTTTACATGTCGACGATTGTTAGGTCCGCCTGTGTTAGTCTGTATTCTTGCAAGATCGTTCTGTCTTAATGGATCCCTCTCACTGCCTAACCGCACCTGAACGTGGAGGCATTTCTCACGAAATTTGCTCGAAATATGACAGTCCTCCACCTTGTTTGACTGGTCACTCAATCTGTGTATAATACTGCCACAAGAAATCACGGTGCTCTCTCACGCTAAATGAAAATGGCTACCGTGAGTATTTCTTCACAAGTCATCAAGCACCCTGCAATGAGATATATTAAAGATGTATTAAAGAAATGGATGTACTTGGAAATTCCATTTATCGGTGGCTACTTTGCCACAGAAATGACGCACGGACGCCGCTATTTCCAGAAGGCATTACGGGGCTATATTGTGTCATACTACTCACAAAGCCACTTTGTGTGTATAGTGAATGATTAGTCAGGACGAGTTTGTCGCGTATCACGTGATCTATGGATTTTCAGGCAGTTACAGTGAACACTACATTGAGTTGACTAGTGTTCTACTGGGCACCCGGATTAGCGAGCACATTCAAAAGTGGTGAAGTACACAGCAAAACTTGCTAACACAGATGTGTCCACATTGGGGCGAAACCGACCGCTTCAGTCATTAAATACCCACTTGAAACAGAACAGAGTGACCTTCCTTGATGCTTTCAGTGTGTTATTCAGGCATACAAGGGGACGCTTCTCACAAGTTGCCTGGGCGCTGTCAGTTGAAGCACATCTTCCGTCCACTGTATGTTCAGAAATAGCTGTTGTTGATGTTGCGCCTACCCTAGTAAGTAGGCGATTAGCCGAACCGAATCCGAACAACTATCTTATATTTCATTCGTTCATAACTGTGGTTTTTAACCCCGTCTGCGTATTTTATTCCATGTATTTTATAATTAAGTCAAATGTGTGATTGTTTAGTTTACGAAATTGACGTCACACGATTTAAATCTTTTAATGTCGAAATTCTTAATGAGAATCCGTTATCTCCAGTTCCCGCATCTTTTCCTTGCTAATGCGAACATTGCGATATCTTGGAGTTTCAATAAATCTTATAATACTTATCGATTTTCATTCTAGTCTTTAATTTTGCTGGATTTTTTACTGAAGAATGGTTCGGAACAGGTAGCAGCGGGTGCCAGGGAACACATATATGACTTGCGTACACTGGAGTCATTTCAATTTGTTGATGAAAATGGCAAGGACCAAGGAATAAATGGTGAGTTCCTGTTGTTCATGCCATTCATCGACAGTCATTTGGTTTGGTTGCGTGTATTATTTCGTGTTTGCGTTTACCATTAGCCTCCGTAGTCCAATTCGTTCATTTCCGCAGCGTGGGTTCCTCTGACATTCCGAAACCTGCTGATGACCTGACTGCTCATTTAAGCGCTCGTGGGGTTGCAGAAGTAATTTACGTTGGCGCTGATTCTTGGATTCTTTGTTTGACTAAAGGCGTATGTCTGTCAGATTCATATACACACAACTACATGCTCCCGAGCGCAGCTTTCGAACTGCGTGCTTCGTTGATCCTTTCCAAACTAACCCCCAGTGTACACGAATCCAGTGGCTACGTGGGAGCTAGGTTTTGAAACACCTACCTATATTCCAGCCATGCAATTCACCGAAACCCTAGTTTAAAGAATACCTGTTCAATCGTCTCAGATCTCGGTCACAGCTACTGTCCGACCATCCGAGATGTCATACATCTAGCGGAAACAATGCTCCATGCAAACTTGAATGGCCACAATTTTCCAGAACCAAGGGAGTAATGAAAAGGAATGCCAGGCCTTTAGAGGTGGACTCAGTCACTTTTTCTAGTAAATTCTAAGACCCTTTTCAATTAGATCGAACATTGGACCCTTAGGAGTGGCGTAGGTATCAGTCTGCTAAGAGATTCGCATACCTAATTTAGAGTCCCAACCTATAGGACGTTTAACGTAGTTGGCGCCACTGTCTACGGATACTGTTCTTGTTAGTACTGTGTAGGATATGATGACCAGTTTCCTGTTTTACTTAGATGTCCTCAAAACACTGCCATGCAAGGCACCTGAAGACGAAGTTTTGATGACCTTTTCTGGTCATTTTCAATGACAGTAGCATTATGCGTGTTCAGAAACTGATTCCGCCTCTGAGTGAGCTATAGTAGCACGAAAGTATTCACAAACTTCTGTGTACTGCCAATGCTATCCTCATTTCGAGGTTGGTCTGCGTAGTGAACGTTAAAGAGTCGGTGAATTTTGTTCATGCTTTCTCCTTCCAGAGGCTTAAGCCATCTGCTATCGCAGGCTTTCTTCTTGTTGCAAATGAAATTCATGTCGCAGCGCTATCGAGGTGGATTTTACACTTCGTCCTAAACCTCATTTTCAACTCTGCGGTATAAAACACTTGTTGATTGTGTTCGCAAATATATGCAATGCGTTCGAGTCTACTGCTAAGCTCTTCAAACTAGTTCAAGCAATTCACTTTCAGGCAAGTATAATAGGTGCGCTGAACTTCCTGTTAATTGTTTCTCCTGTGAGTTAACGTAAAACAACGTATACGAGACAAACAATCAGGAATACTTTCGCCTAATTCTACTCGGAATAATCCACCATTGAGAGCATTACATAGTCCAGCGTAATGTTTCACGGCCCTAAGCGAAAACGTTATCGTACTACGTGCAGCGAAGTGTGACAGTCGGGTTAACTTTTTAAGTTAAAGCTGTTACGCGAAGAAAATGAATATATTTGTGAGGAAATCCCCCATATTACTTGGCTCAAGACCGAGTTGTGGCCGTAGTGATTTGTCCGATGATTGCTGGTGAATAGGAATATATACATACATATATATACCACATAAAGTAGCAAACGTGCTACAATATGAGGCGTAAAAAACATTGCTTAAGGTAAGGAAGGATAGAAATGTTGACTGATAAAAAAAGCGCATCGTGGCACGCAGAGATTAGCAACGCATGTTGTTGCCTTCTGTTCTGTGCTATATCAGACAGAGTCCTCAAAAAAGGCATCCATTATCCTTCGGATCTCAGCCAGGGGGCCTGGCGTGCCTTATTGAAACAAGCTTCAGAGTGCCTTTATACACTGAACCCGATTCATACGCTAGCCACCAGGCTGCCTCTTCCAGCCTAACCCACCACTCTCAAACGAGGCACGACGTGGCAGGCGATCAGTTGGCATTCGTAAGATGTGGTCAAGCCAACGAAGCCTGTGAGACAAGATCAGTATGCTCTAGGTTGGGCATAGTCTCTCCATTCTTAAGACGGATACGTGAACCTCGTCATTGCTGACATCGTGTTCTAACCACAAGCCGCTAGTGTTTCGGAGACACCGATGATCGATAGCGGACACTGTGTGTACATCCTGCGCGCGAATAGATCGGGTTTCGCAGTCGTATAAAACGACCGCATTGCACACTCGGCCTTTCACGGAAGGACAGATCGCGCCGACCCCACAGGTGACGTAAGTTGGCAAACGCCATTCTAGTCTTAGCCGTACCATATGTGATCTTATCAGACATTCCACCAGCACTGATATAGCTCCCAAGGTACACGAATTTCTCAGCTGTCTCCAACGGCTCACCAACAAGGGTGGAAGCAGGCGCAATATATTGTCAATCTTGGGACAGCCCTCTGCACTTAATAGACACAAAAGTCATAACAGATTGACGAGTTGAAGCCCCTGGTATATCTAAGATGTTCTGGGATCCCTGTGAACCCTCACACATTAGTGCGACGTCGTCTGCATACTCTGCGTTTCGAATTCAGACGTCTGGGAGCGGCTCCATGCTGTCATATTCACAGTCTGTCAGTACACACTCGGGTATCCCGTTTACCACCAATTTGAATTGGAAAGGGGAGGCTGGACAACGTTGTTGCACTTAAATTGGGATGCCTAGGATCGATGATACTCTGCCATAAGCCCTAACCCCGAAGTCTGACAGTCAATTGATTCCAGGACGTTCACATACTTCTAGAGCACATCCTTCCTCCACGGGACTTTCCAGATTGCAGCTCTGTCGACTCGATCAAAGGCACCTCGGTAGTCCAGAAAGCCAACAATTGTTGCTTTCTATTTGAATAGTGGAGTTCAAGTGTCTGGCGAAGTGTGAGGATGTGATCAATGCAGCCGCGGCTAGGGCAAAATCCAGCCTGCTCCTCACGGATATGCTGTTCACATGTTTCGCTTGGTCTACGAAGTACAACGGTTGCAATCAATTGCAACGTAATATAAGCCAAACTATTCCATCTGTGATTTGCACACGAAGTGCGTGGACCCTTTTTGAAGAGGTGAATGAAGTTGGCTAAACCTCAGTCATTTGGAACGACTGATCCAGTGTTTCTGGATCAGAGCCGTCAGCTCCTTGACTAAGTTCGAGCCTCCATCTATTAACAGAGCAGGAGGAACTTGGTTTCTAATGAGATTTATGTTTCAGAGAGTGGGAAAACTGCAATAGACCAATAAGCACAGGCAGAAACCGAAGACGCAGTCAATTTTACGAATGACCAATTGAACTACTTTTGGAGTTGCTGAGCCCGACGTCCTAAGCGTTGGTGCGAATTACAAATAGACTCACCACTAACTATGCAGATTGGCTCGTTCACACTTGGCTTCGTACTACCCCTTGGTTGAATGATGTGGAAAAGAATTCGTGAGTTCCATGTAGCGGTGACTTGTTCTATCTTGGTGGCGCTTTGTGTCTACTAGCCCTCCCGATCCTGTTGTGGTTGCTTCCATCGTTCCAAGCGAATAGCCTTGCGAGTTAAATTGTAACCCCTCTTGAATGGAATATTCTAGAGAACGTCGGAAAGTTCCAGGGGTCGCATAGAGGTTCAGTGGTTGGTAGCTGAATGACCAGTAGCACCATATAGGGCATTGTTGCACTTATGCATTGCATATCGTATATGTACCCAATATGCTTTAAGGTCTTCTTGTGGGTGAAGTCCTAGACTAAAGGCAAGATCGTCCTGATAAGTGTACAGTGCTTGTGTCCTTGCCAGTTACGGTACGGGGAAGTGACCTTCAACCAAATTTCAGGACAAATTTAGCACACACTAAGTGTATGATCATGATCCACGCAGATGCTCCAGATTAACTTACAGTCTTGGAAACAGCCATTTCTCCGGTAACTGACGGCTGTGTGATCAATTTATGTCCGCGATTGACTCATCGGAGGTCGCCATGTGTCGTATTGGCTACTAGAACGTCGAAAATTAGCACTTACCAGAAACAGGCCGTTATCAACACAGCTGTAACAAACGTTCCGTAAGAGTGTGGGTCGCCCAAGTCAAGCTCGTCAACACTTAGCCTGCTTATTTGGGCGTTCAAGTCTCTCTACGCACGATGCATAGAAAGTTAGTGGGTTGATGATAAATATCATCCTTCACCGTGTTTGTGGATGCATATGCCGCAACAACAAACAGACGGCGTTTGTGATTAGTGCCACTCGGTGCCATAGCCGTACCTTCGAGTCTGACAGCGTAAAGACGGCTACTGGCGAGTATCCTGTATAGCAGCGTCTTCTCTGCCTATGCGCCTAAGGTAATCCCAACACCGGCTTGATCAATGGCTTGAGCTACATGGTCTTCAGACAAGTGCACATTATTTGCATTTGTGATTCGGCCGACGGAATTGAAGGTGTCACACTGAACTAGAATCCTGAAGCCGTTTTAGCGAAACAATAGATATCGATGATGAAGGTCTCCAAAGTACGTGCCAGGGCTGCCTGCTCGTCTATCTGCGTTTGTATTCGAACCTTGATAGTGGCAAATTTAGACGATGTCCGGGAAACAAGTGGGAATTTGTATCCTTCAAACAAAGGAACTTTCGTGTTTGATGCACTGTCATCGTGGTTATGATATCCGTCACGAGCGGCAAATGAGGTAAGTCTCTGGTGTTTGTCGGAAAACGATATTGCGGGGTCACCAAATAAAGAGTTATTTGACAGAATGGAGAAACGAGACAAATTGGTTTGGTGCGACAAAATGTGACATGTGGGCAACGGCGGCCTGATTGGAAGACAACAAAGTTCTTAATTAATGTACGTTCAGGTTCCTAATTGTGGTTGCAGAATACTTCTCGGTTGCCCCGGCCGAAGAAAGGAGTTGATTTGAGGGGCTGCAGCCGGGGTCGTTGGTTCAAAATAAACCTGACCCACAAGGCAGCGGAGCGAAGCCCAGATTTCACAGTTCATTCGGGCCGGTGACCAGTAGCGGTTCGGTTCGTACGTCCTTCTGATGGAATTCATCCATTCAGGATTTCCAGTGCACCCTGCATGAATTTGCTACAGAAGCAGCGTGGTAGTTCGGGGATACATCAAGGAAGGTGGATCTGATGTAGTAGATCTGTCCTGCCAGAGAGTCCAAAACCGGCATAGCTCTTGCAACATTTGCTTCTTGTTGCCGGGGGCCGGTGACCAGATTGGTTCATAAGCCCTTTGAATAGAATCCAGCCATTCAGGGTACCGGGCACACTTTACGCATCTATTGGAGCCAGTGATGACCAGGGTGATTCGTACGCCTTCCTCGAGAGTTGTCTATAATTGGCGGAGACTGGGGATGTCCGTGTGCCATGCGGACAGCACACCAGGTGGACGGCATGCTTTCCGGAGGGCCCATGTGCTCCCATTGGCTAATCTGAAACTCTTTTGTAGTGGGATAACTTGCGCCACGTTGTCGCACCGTCAAACGGCTTATGTGGCATTTTATAGGAGACCCGGCTGTCAACCGTGAATCGACCACGTCCTGGTAGTACTACCTCTGATTGCCCAGGACTGCTTATTCATTGGGAGAACCCTGTTTATTTCAGATTTGATGCTCACTTGAGAGGCCGTTCTTTAATTGGCAATTTGGGAATGCGCCAGGTGTCGTTGAGCTAGCCCACCCGTTTACTCGGATACCGGGTGGTCCATATGGTCTGAATTTGGTCAAGAACAAGAATTAGCGTGGATAACAATACGGGAGTTCACTTACCGTTCTTGAATGTACCTATTCTCGGTCGTCTTTGCTGGCCGATTAATTACTAACATCTTGCACTTACAAATTCGTGACTGAGCGGGCTACCAAAATTCGCGTGGCAGGATAAGACCGTGTCTACATGGTGTTTACTGTGTTAGGACACTTTTTCCCAGATTGAGTGAACATAAATACGAGTGCAATTGCCACACACGTCAGTTAGATAGGTAGGTGGGTGGGCTGCGTCATCATCATCATCGTCATCATAGACAACAACGCATCAGTGGATCTCACTTATGCGTAACCAGCACATTTGTGTGTGACCTGAGATACTTCCAGGACGCTCAGACCTAGACAGGAGAACGATTACGGTTATCACCCAAAGTATTTTGCATAAAAACCCGTACCGCTGGGCAGCGAGTCATCATCATCATCAGGTGTAGGCGTCTTGATGTTGTATGTTTTAATATAGACGTAGCTATTTTTAGTAGTTAGGTCCATTCCCCCCCTTCTTTGTTTACTCTCTTCTCATATAGGTTTTTTCCCTTCCTGGTTGTGTGGCAGTTAAGTATCAGTGTGAACCACTGATATATTGCGGTCTATGATGATGATGATGATGATGATCATCATCATCGTAGCAGCCATATGTCTGACCAAAAGGTACTGTGGCTCGGACTGCCGCTCACCTCAACAGTGACGTGGAATACCCTAGAAGAAAACGCTGCTGTGAAGGTTGAAAGTTGATAAAAGAAGTTTAAGCTGAAGAACCAGAACTTGTATGGATGCAGGTGGGTGGCAGTGTACCAGAACTGGTACTTTTTCCGGAAAAAGATGTCAACCTGGAGGACCAGGAGACTGGTTTATCAGACCTCTATCTCTTGGCCTGCCTGGTATGATTGATTCGGTCGTTTTCGTCGTCACATCGCCCAATAGGTCATCGAGTACGCGCAAGCCGTCACACCGCGTCAAGGTCTAGTCTGGCTGTGATGGATTGCGCACTTCCAGGACAACATCATCCTGTTAATATCCAGAATGGTGAAATATCATAGTTAAGGGCTGACCGTTGGGGACATCTATTTTTATCACTCCTGCTTTCATAGTGTCTGCGATCCTTACTTTTCAATACTTTGGTTCACCCCGCTCTTCGTCACAGTAATGATATGGAATACCTTAAAACTTGAAACACTGGGTTCCCTTTACTAACTTCATCAATGATGAAAGAAGACATATGTTGCGATATGTTAATATTTCCTTTACTCTCATCAGTGGCAAACGTAAAACATGCGAGTTATATATGACACAAATAGATATAGACAGGGTATGGACACGTATACAGTCACACCACGTATTATGTCATAACCACCATGGCAACCCTATGGGTTGCTTCAACCACTGTAGTGCAAAGAGTGCCGGGCTGCTGAGTTCTGATCAACATGGCTTCGCTAAAAGTCAGTAGCTTCGGGTTCTGTTGACGTAGCAATATTTTGAATGATCTAAGTAGGTCAACCTAGTGACCTGTTGTCATGAGGTGTCTGGCAATCAATGATGCGGGGCTTCGAGTAACGGATTCACCGGTTTCAGATGGCTGTGTCGTGAGTTGTTTTGACTAGTTTGGGACGTGTTCTGCCACTCACTGAGATAGCTGTCGGTCTGTTCTATCTATGTAAACGTCACCGCAACGGCAAGTGAACTGATAAACGACGTGAGATACAGAATGAGCAGACAAAATGCGTTCGCGATTGTGTAGAACGGTTCGAACCAAGCGTAATTGGGCCGCTGCATACGTACGGGATAGGGCACATTGCACTTTGTGCCTGATGTCGTTTGCCAGATAATCGCCTTTGAATTGCAAAAATAAGAATATATCTTTCTTTTGAGCTGGTATCCATCTTCATCGTCATTTTCATCGTCCTTGCTCATGACGACAACACCAGAGCCTTTATTCGGTTTTAGAAACATCAAATGTCTCATTCCTCTCAATTCTTTCATGGCATGGTAGTGTTCCTGTTTTAGACAAACACTACTGACGAATAGGTGCTGATAAAAATTGGTTAGAAATATCTTCCAAGTTCGCGCGAAGCCAATCCGTCTCATCAGAAGACCTGTGTGACAGATCCTTCAGTTCACCATATATATACTCCAATTGCATTTGCGTGTTCAACTTGTTAACTTCTTTGGATGGCATTTTGAACTTCACTCCAAGGGACAGAACATCCAGCTGCGTTTGTGTGAACTGAGTTGACGAGAGATTGTGTGCATGCTTTAAGCCGTCACTAGGAAATACACTCATATTGACTGAGTGTGAGGGATGGTTCCGTAGAGAACAAAGAGTTCTGACCTTGGTGTTGCAAACAGTCTCTCCGGAAAAGTTTTCAAACTTGATACGACACACTAATGACAATCTGTTGAGGGCTTCATCAAAGCGGTGGTGATGTTCTACTTAGCTGTCTATTCATCCCGAGCACTATCGATGTACGAACTCGTCAACCTCACGAGATTCACGTTGTTTCTTGGTAATTTCTCCTTAGATGATAACTTGATAAACTGAGTTGGAAATAGGCCAGATCAAATACATTCCTCATAAAAATCAATACTTGTCCGTTCCACTGCTATCTTGCATCGTAACGACAACAAACGATCCAATGCACACACATCCGAGACAGGGAGTCTTCGTTTGAGAAACTCGAAACTTATGTGTCATATATAACCCACATGTTTTACGTTTGCGACTGATGAGAATAAACGCAACATTTCTTTCTGCATTGATGAAAATAACCTAGAAAACAAATAAAATGAGGTGAAATGAGAGGAAGTATGGGTGCATACACTACGGGTACGGCACGCCGTCAACTGATGTGCGTTACCATTTCAGATGTAGTTTGTAACCAACGATTTAAGTTATCACGAGGCCCTGAACGAAACAGATGACATCTACGTTCTGTACTGAACAGAACAGTCGAAGTCCTCTCATTTCGTGACCACACCCCCTCACGGGTTTATTCATCTACTCGTAGCATTGGTGCCTAACGTACGGTGTAGTAAGCGTTCAGCTTGGGCGTAGAGCGTGTGATCAAACCGTCGCAGACTGTGCATTTTTATTACTTGACCAACTCATCGTATATCTAAAGTTTTTTTAAGTACGCGTTTGCGACCAATCGTCTTGATCACACGATGATACTACTGGATGTGGGTTAGTTAACGAGTACAACGTACGACGTAACAGAAATGTCACAAGCAGGCCACATTTTCCACCCGTAGCGACAATTGAACAAGTTTTCGACGCTGCGGATGACGTGGTTCGGTAGGAACGCATGCCGTTGCCATCCTCGCTGATGGCCCACCAAGAATATCACGAAATAACGAGATGGTTTTATTCAAGTACATGAAACAGTCCACAGTCTCAAACGTACTTTGTAATAAGGAACATTTGAGAATGAACGTCTGAGCCTTGTAGTGGCGTTTTAAACTTCGATGACAGAACGTATTCCACACAGACCAACCTGATCATTCACATTTATTTGGCATGGTGTGTATATCTTCAGGAGAATGCTCAAACAAGCAGCGTTGTGCACCCGCCTCATGTCCATGGGCCCGGTATCAGAAAGAAACCTCACTCTACATTACTGTATTCTCCAGTCACTCATTCCGTTCATGACGAGACTGAATGAGATAGAAGAGATTGGACACCCTTGGCAACCACCACTGGAAGTTGTGAACACTCAGACTGTCATCCACACACTCTTACCATACCCGCAGAGTGTGTATACAGTTGTCTAATCAGATTCAGATATATTTTCCTGGGATTGCTTTGCTAAGAAAGACGGCTCCAGAGAACGTTACGATGTTTGTGTCTAAGTTTAAAAGGATCAAGATTTTCGGTTAATTATAAAGGTGCAATGCTCTAAGGCCTGCTGTAAGGTAAAAGTGTGGTCTCAACCGGATCCTAGTACTGCTTGTTCCTCACCAATCTGGTTCTATATGGGCTTTGTGAACCGACACAGTAAAAGACAAACGAGTAACTCTGGCGCGATGCGGACAAAATTGATACACCCTTCGCCGTCACGCAAGCCTCAGGCTCTCTTGTCAATGTGTACCAGCCACGAGGCGATTCTTTAGTCTCTCATACAATCCGAAATAGTGTTAGTTTTGCTGTCAGTCAGTTGTCATCATCGGAAATGATGATCAGGTCCTAGGGGTCTCGATACACCTCAGCAATTTGGCCTTTAGAGCCACTTCTTCTGACGAAGGACCATTCGGCTGCTGTTGTCCATAACTATCCACTTCAGGTCATCTGAACTTTTCTTCAGTGTCCGATCTGTGTATCATTCTGTCAGAATTGGTTGGCAATAAGTACACCATCTTTTTCGGATGTCTTTCTAACACCAAACCGAAGACTATAACTACGAGCCGATGACAGTTGTATCAATGTATTTGAACAACAAGACTTGCTGAATCTCTTTTGATCGTTCGATACGAAAATGCTCGTAATCTTTGAGCTTGGTTTTAACCAGCTTGTGTTTAGATTCTTGACGTCCGTTATCGCATTCCGACCCAAGAAAAACCCAGTGGCGCATGTTCATATGGTTCATGGATATACTAGAAATACTCCCCGTTAAATTGAATATCGCGGATTCATTTCTTGTCTGTTAGAAGCAGTCATTTCTATTTTCATCCCGCCTGAGAGCATCCAGCCTGCACACAACACAGTGTGTGCTGTGAGAGAAAGTGTTGTGTGACATTCAAACTGGACATCTGTCGTGCATTACATCGTCACTTCGTAAATCATGTTTGAAAACAGACATTAGTTTAAAACTTCTTTGTTTGATGGAGCCGGTTAAGAAGATGCTTCAGAGTCACATTGCCCTTCCTTGTTTAATCATCTTATCTCAGTTGCGTCAAGCAGTTGATGTTTTTCATCTGTTCAGTTACATATTGTGTTAGCTGAAAGTGTCTTATTAAAGTTAGTCCGTTTGCTTAAATTGTAAAGAGTCGAAACGACTCCCGTAACGGACTTTCTTTTTTACAGTACGAATCAAAGTACAGGAATTGATCGATCTTCTACAAGATCCAGACCGATTGAATGCAGAGCGTGTCAAAGCCAAAGATAATCGTCACGTTTATACTGGTTATGGGGCCTCTTGCGGATCCAGTTGGAACAGTTCGTTTTCTCGTGATCAGTCATCTTATAAAACTAGGTGAGTTCATTCCTAATTGTCGGCAAAGCTTTTGTAATTATTTTCGGCTAAGTTAACAGATTATCATTCCAATTGTGATGACTCGTTATTTTCTCCGCATTTTACAGTCCTTGTGCTGGTTGTTGTAATGCCAACTGGATCGTGTGTTACCTAGATTCTGTTAGGCTTTGTATCTTTGAACAGGATAAGTCAAGGCAGCTGGAGTGTTAACACGTGATCACGTGATCAGCAGCCGACATTGTTACTAACCTCACAAGTTACAGGTTTATTCAGTGTACGTCACAATTGCAGATGCAGACGGAATGAATTGCATACTGCTGTGGTTAATCGGTGTTATCATTTTTAGTCATTTATTCTACGTTGAAACGGAGGTCATAGAAATAAACTGTTATACGCTTCCTGATGGCGCGAATTGCGCTTCCATGTTTCTGTTTCCGTGATCTCTTGTGGTAAACTGCTGTATATATAATATACATTAAAGGGACTCGTCATAGTATACAAAGCGGTTTGGCGCTAAAATAGATTATTCTGCGGGTGTTTTCAATGGGTCTTATTGATCGGACTGCGGAGTTGTTTGAAATGAGTCTCAAGTTATGTGTTAGCCTGGGTGTACTCATACCACTTGTTCGCATTCGAGTTCAGTAGGATCAGTCTTGATGTCGTATGTGCGCGCGAAGGTACATACGCTGGTCTGTCTCTGAGCTTGAAGTATCAAAAATGTGACCTGGTACCCATCTTCTGATCAGGTTTACTCTAACCCCAGCAGTGCAATAAGTATGGGATGATTGTCATTCACTTGTTGCCTATGCCTGTTTAATTACAAAATGTTGCCAGGCGTTTTTGTTTGTTATGTTTTGTTATGTTGTTGTTGTTGTTATGTTTTTAAGCTATTCCAGTTTGCGTTCTCCAACTGATAGCGAATTATTCATTTGACACTTCAAGGGTGTGATGGTGTGGAATGATCTAATGAAGTTGTACAAGTGACAAGTGACAACCATTTTGTGTCCACAGTTGAGGTGCGTTTTATCCTATTTTGTCCCTTACTTTAGAAGGTCGTAAATAACGTGTGCTTCGGTTCCGACTAACGTTTGGATGTATGGTTCACTTATCTCATTTTTTCCAAAACCTCGTAAAGATTGGTTGCTTTATACACCTGTAATGTGTACTCTGCATTTCTTTTCCCTATCCCCCGTTCTAACACCTCCCAATCGGTGTGTATGTGAACGAACAAACGTGCGTGCCTGTTTACCGTTTTGTGTACACGTACGTGACTTGTACTATTGTAACAACTATACGCTGCTTCATATTACCTGCTCGTTTTCCTCAACTCATCATCACATCTGCTTTATGTGTGTATGTGCATCTATGTTTGCTCGTTTGTGTGTGCACGCCTATGTTCTTACTTACTATGTTCAGCTTTTCTGACCACGATCGTCTAGGTCATGATGGTGTATTCAAGGATAAGAGTAATTATAACGATGACGATTACCCTTCGGTTGCCAAACCAACTTGCCAGTCTGGTCGCTTAGGCAACTTTGATGATTGGCATGTTGGAAGGGAACGTGGAGTGGTGGATGAAATGGTAGAACAGATCAAAGAAGTATGGGATACAGCCAAAATAGTAACCAAAGATTTATTCCTACGAAAGGATTCCGACGTTCATGTGTAGTACGTCCGGTAGTAGTCCGGTCTCTGTTTACATTCTGCTTTCTTCAGTACTGAAGATTTGGTTTTCTAAATTGTCAACATTGCGAGTCATAGGCAGTGAGATAAATGGGACGTTCTTATTTACTGGATCACTTTGTGTGCAATGTTGATGAAAACTTTTTTGTTGCTATTGCTCCGGTTCATTTTAGGTCATCAGGTAGGGTTGGTTTAGTGTCTTTCCGGAGGTCGTCATTATTGCGTTCTTCCCGACGAGCCTAGTAAAAGATAATGCCTCCCGGTTTCGAGCGAATGTTGAAAAACGTGATATATATATATATATATATATATATATACATATATAGTTTATTGTAGGTTTGCCTTGGCGTTCTCCGTTTTGGTGTATCGTTTCACTGCTAAACGCACAACACAACCTATATGTGGCTCCTTAGATTGCATTAATTTTTCTTTACGTTAAAGCTTGCATCATTTTCCTGGTAAACCTACTCGTTTGGACAGATATCCCTTTTATCAGAACATTAACGACGTGCAAAGTTACTCTTTTGGTTGATCAGTTTGTAAGACCAGAATTCCGCAGATTGTTAACTGCTGTTCCGTTAAGTCTGCATTTGATAGTCTACTATTTGGAATAATATCTCGCGTGCATTTACAATTTTCCTAGTGATGGACGACTTTTTTATCAGCGAAACTTTAACGGAGAATTTATTGAAACTATGCAGTCACATATGTATTTCGCAGTTTGTCGCATCCGACCTCCTTAGCAAATCCGTATATCCCCAAATAAATATTGTCCTGTGAATCAAGTTATCCCCGTAACCAGTAATTTTAAACTTTGCAGCTGAGAATACAGGTGTTTCTTCTCTTTTTGAAGATTCGCTCTGTTGTTTACTTAAAACGCACTCGATTTGTGCGACTGTCGTGGAAGGCACGGTCAGCTGCACACGCTTCGCTTTTCACCTAGGTATTACGTACCATTTATCGGCTTTACTAGTGTATGAGATCATCATCATTGGCGAACTGCCTACAGTTATCCTTTTAGTTCTGCGCATTCTCTAACCACACTGATTTCCATTCTTTCTCATCCGGACCACCTAATATTACATATTAGACTGCCAGACTTACACACATGCACACACATTGCTTTACTTCCCCACACCAAATTTCTCTTCACTGCTACGCGTGTGAATTTGCACTTACGCTTGGTGTGCTTCTTTAAGGGGTCATGTTTTGTTAGCAACCTAAATAACTGTTGTTTTACATCATTGAACCCTAAGGATTATTGTCAGGGTCCTGCAAGCTGACCGTATGATCCCAACTAAGTCCAACTATTAAGTCTGTGCTTTGTTGGTCTGTTTTTTGGCTCGTTAAAAAACATCTTTTGTTCATTAGCACGTTCCGATATCTTCACCACTCATTGGCTCATGTTTTTTCCTTTGAACATTCCACTTCCGATGTCCCGGGTGGTATCACATGTGTTCAAGGCCGTTTACAAAACCTGCACCGGCAGACTGATAACGTATATTTCATCCCGTCTTATAAGCCGGAAGAATAGTTAAAAATACCTGTAGAAATCGTGCAACCGAATTTTCCATGAACCGAACTATTTTCTATAAGGTCTTCGATTGATTCAAGAGGTTTATTGTTCAAAATGCAAGCAAGGAATAGGATGACTGACGAGCACATCGTAGTTGTGGTTAAAACCACAAACGACGTTGACTTTAACTAATCAGGTAATAGCGTGTTCGGCATGGGCAGCCCCAACTGTTCGTTGAAGCCTTGAGGTTTCCTTCGTCGAGCAAGACCACCAGACTTGAGAAATTTTGGGGTCTGTTCCCACTGACCCAACGCGGTTGACAGTAACTGTAATGTCCATCCGGTTTATATTGGCAACCTCAGTTAACTTACTTGTGTCGTTTATCCAGTCATTCTGTACATTGCGGGTATTTTACTCACTTATTTCTCAGGCCTCACTTGATTTTGTGTCATTGTACCGTACGCAGATGATAATTCATTGAAATAGCACCGTGCTCGTTACGAAATCATTTTCATAAATCAGTGTCTGTATGTGCAGGGTTACGCATACACCGTACTGTCTGAGAGCAACTGGAGCTAGCTGATATGACATGGTTAACCTGCAATTTCTGTGTTGAATTTGGTCCTAGTGAGGTTTTGTTCCATAAGGTTCAGTTTTTCAACCGATATAGTGGTTTGTACTTGCTGATGCCGACCGTGACGTACTCAAACCAACCAGCGGGAGTGTCCATTGTTCACTGTGAATATTAACTTCCTCACGGGGTCTATCGTTTCGCTTATTTATCGTCTTATCTCAGCCCTCTTTTTATTCGCTTAACGTTGATAGAACCCGTTTTGAGTTCTTTTGTGTGCATCAGTGAAGATGCTAATTTTGACAATTAACTTCACAGCGATTTATTGTATCAGACCGTACTGTTCGCCGTATTCTATCCTTCCCTCATATTGATCGTTCTAATTCATCACATTGCAGTTTTCATCCAGCCGTTCTGCTCATTGCGTTGTTTTGTTACCCTTTTCCATGACATTTCGTGTAACTTGCTGTCCTATGTGCCGATGTCGTGTTAGCTTTGCCTCCACTACACGCATATTCCACTCTTTCAATAGCCTGCTCATCCCTTGTCTTGAGTTAAGTCATGACTGATTGCTAGCTTAGCACATATTCCGTAAATTTTGTCCAGTTGATCGAACCTTTGTGTTTAATTTACCAAGTGAACACAATCCACGTATGGTATCAGAAGAGATGTACGAATTCCCAGATGACGCAGTCGAAGTTGACGGCGCCGTTCAGTCGGAGCCAGTACACAAGGACGTAATCAGAACGAAGTCTGTGGTAACACAGTCATTTTCGTCTACCAGAAATCACGTCAATAATCTTCCGAACTCAGATTCCGATCCGGTGCCTGTTCGACCTTCCCGAAAGCAGCAAAATCACGGTACAGATACTGAAACCAATGAGGTACGCAATTCATGCGATCGGCTGGCTCTACGTTACACAGTGTGATTGTGGCGTTGCTATGCTTGCATATTGATGTTCGGACAGCACTTGACTCTCCAAACGAGCCACTTTAACTAGGGCTTACATGCGGAATCCCACAATGTATTTTACAAGAAGAATGCTCATTCAGGACTTTTACTATTGAGTGTTTCTCCGCTTGTGATAAAACCAGGCATTGTTTAGTTTTGTTTTTAGTATTACTCTTAATTCTAAATACATCTTAGTACGCTGATATTTTATGACATTCGTTGCTACAGTATTTACAAGGTATCCAAAAGGGTAGACTAGTATACCGTCTTGCCATTTACTTCACATTTCGTGTACTGTTGATCATGTTTCGTATATTGCTGATCACGTTTCCTACGTTTACCGAAAATGGTTGTTGCGACTGGGTCTTCTACCGGAGAAAACGGTTGATCGATCATAGAATACGAGACGCTCTTGCTATCACCTTCGTTCTGACGGTAATCTCATTTGCCAGGGCTGTACGGCGGGTACCAGCCACAAATACCACCATTACAACTAGCTTGGACATTTCCCACCTCCCCATGTTGCACGGGTTAGCTAACTGAGCAGCCATCCTCACGAATGTGAATATGCGGGTCACATATGTGTTGTGGTTGGGCCGCGCGAGCGAGCAACTCGGACTGCAGTGCGATGGACTGAGTACGTACAGATCCGACTAAATTACCGGGATATCAACTACTTGACTGGCCGAACTGAGGAATTCGTTGCCAAACAGATGGGCCCAGTGACTTAAAAGCACGCTTCCAATCTTATATGGATAACACGCATGCCGCGCTCAAAGACGTCGCATTTGTGATGTGCCACACAAGCATAACGTTTAGGCATCTGAGCAGACGGATGGTTGGGGCACAGTGACGTCAACAGATGGTGCGAATATTCGGACGGATTTAAGTTGGTTTCATCTCATTGTTATCACCTATACACCGAAGGCTCGTGGTGAACGTAAGAAACCCATTCTGACTAACAAACAGATTGATGGATTTTTTTTGTAGGTAGTTGATAATCTTAGAGCGCTTGCGATGTCGGCTGAGAGTGTTTCCCGATGGATGCACTTGTACACCCTAAGACTAACTGATCTAAGCGTACGTTGAAAGGTATGGTGATAATGGGTTGGTTGGGGTTACAGCTGTTTACTGTAGCCAGTTTATCACGCATACTTTGAGGTTTTGTATGCTGATCCCAAATAGTGACAGTATGTGAACATGGGGTCCTTTTTAGGGCCAGTATAATTTGATTTATTTTGTTGGTATCGTTGGTTTCAAACATTAGTTGCGGCTCGTACAACTGTCCTGATATTGCAATCCAATGCCTAATCTTCTTTAGGCAAGGAACTGTCTCCGTGGTCGTACATGTGTTACGCAGAATAGATTGTCTAGGTAACAAGTGTGTTATGCCAAAGTTATGCGCTGACATAACTGTAGGCTTGCCTTTCCATACTTTGGGTACTAACTATCACACTACTGTTTCCCTTTCAACAGGGACTGCCACTAGTAAACAGAATAATGTCTACAACGATGACCTGTAAAGAGTGTCAATTATCACAGGACAGGCGGATGACCTGAGAATTACAGGGTGCTAAATTTATGCGGTCTGTTCACACTCATTTAGAGAGTGTCGATACGTATGTTTACTGATCGGACTGGACTAAACTGAAGGCGGAGGAGGTTTCCTTCAAGGCTTTTATGGGTTCCCAAATAGTCCAATCATTTCACCGTCAAAGACGCATCAGGTTGCTATTGTCACGCTGTTTATTTTCTGCGGTGAAAATGCAGTTGCTGTAGAATACATCCACTTGGTCTATAACAAAACTTCTCGTTCACGAGGTTTGGAAAATAAGAAATTTCATAGCGTGTTTAGAATTCCCATGACACGCCGTTTTAACGTCTCGATGTAGTACACTAATGGCGATATATTGCATGTGAATGGGAGGTTACAGCTCAACAACTATTGCGGAACTGGTAGCGTTTGGTGAGTTTTCCTCTTATTTACAACTTGGTTTCGCTCGTGAATTCAGCATTCCCCTATTTGTTGGTTAGTGAAAAAATGACTGTGATATCTTACTCCATTGTGAAAATACTTTCTTTAATTTGTTCATTTGTATCAGCCTGAATGGATGTAATAAACAAGTACGGACAGTTAGTTTATAGTCCAGTTTGTACAGTGAGCACCGTTCGGCCTACTGAAGAATAACAATTTATCGAACTCGTGTGGTGGTTTTTTTTGTCTGCCAAAATAGACGAACGACTACAGTGAACGGACTTGGTGGGCACAGTTTCTTTAACAAGAAATACTGACATTTTTATCTAAAGGTGCGTTATTTGTAACAGCAGTTTAGTCGTGTTGAATGATTTAAACAACATGGGTGTGTGCGAACCAATGTGTTGGTTCGCGTAGTTATTAAAAAGATGATTTCCGTATCGTTTTGGTTGAACAAACACTAGTTGACTTCTTTCCATGAATCGCTCGCAGTGTATAGGCCTGTTCTTTCATTTGGAGCTTCCTCAGTAGTTTTTACTAACCCGGTCTTCTTGCAAGTTAATCACTGATAAACTGTTTACCGTTACGACCTTTGTAATTCCAGCGATCGATTTCCGTTCTTTTTTTGTGTGAAGAAACCCCCTAAATCAACCTCTGCCCCTCGACCGCCTTCGGTCGATTTGTTGGGCTCCTGGGAGGAAATTCATCCTTCCAAAACAGCGCCCACTTCCGATTCCGTTGACTTGCTTAACTGGGACGGGGATACGCAAACAGGCTTACCTTGGCCGGTACCTAATGTTGTCGGTTCTTCTCCAGTGGACTCTCTATGGCCTACATCGGTTATTGCAACCCCGGCTCAACCTATTGTTTCGCAACCCGGGACAAGTAGTGGCAGGTAAGAGTGTGAACTTGTTGTTGTCTTTCAAAGAAGCACTTGAGCGTTGTTTATTGACATGAGCCGTACGGCATGTGTTGAGGTTTAAATTGAACCGAGGTCTGGCTACCTACACACATCTTCTAATCATTGAAGCTGCATGTATCACATTCAAACTTCGTCAGCTATATATTTAAGTTACACGTTTGCCAACCTTCGTAGTTTTAGTCGTATGGCCAAGTGTACTTCAATTAGCTCGTGCATTTTGTGATGTGATTTTTCAAGGCTGTCTTTCTTTTCACTACCTTCTCACGTTTAGTCTCTTCGATACCGAGTTTGGTGATTTCGTCTCGGCCGAGCAGAAGCAACTTCAGGCTGATCCCATACCCTCGTTACTTAAAGTTGCAAGTGAGACGCCGACAGCCACCGAAACGATCCCTGTTTGGCCTGTGAATTCTACATCCTTCACGGCTCCTTCTTTCTCGCAACCTATTTCTTCCGTAAGTCTCACCGGATTTTGTTATAGATCCTATTCTAAGCTGTGGCCGTAGTCTACGCCATCCAGCCGACGTCATCTATAGTCTGTTCTATTGTAACAAGTCTTTTTTGCCGTATAGTATATTTGGCAGTTTCATCTTTGGTTTTACGTAGTGTTCTGAGACACTGTTGGGTAGTATGTTTAATGAGAAAGAATTAACTTAGTTAGTATTCGCTTGAGTTATACTCATGCCGGTGTGGATTATCTATTCAGGGAAATTTCAGATTTTCACGAATAGTCTTTCAGAACGCCCACGTTGGTTTTTGATCCTTTACTTTTGAGCACTGTCTGGATTTTCTTAAATATATGTGATTCCATTTTCAGTTTGACATAGCATAAGGAATATAAGTAAAGGTGAATCTAGTGAAAACTTGACCTTCATTCTCGTATTCACTTGATATATCCGATACTCTGTTGCGAGTTGTGTAACCCTATTGACTGTGCTGTTTTTTCATTGTTTAGACGACCTGGTTTGACCTGAAATTATGGATCTCATAGCCGGTACTTTTGCAGATCTATGCAACAGACTGACAACTAGTTAGTGTTTTTATTCATTCGATAACAATCCCAGTGATCTGAAGTTGAGTTTTATTTTCACCTGCTGCGTTCAACAGCTAAATCATTGTGTTTCTCTTACTAGTATCAATCGATCACCTATTTGGTTGGCAATTTATTGGTTGACACCGATGTTTGAACATCATAACAATTTAAAAAAATTCACCATAACTGAGGTGTGAAAGAACTTGTGTTTAAATTTAAACATTCAATATAAGACAGTGAACAAACAACCGAATTGCAAACAAAAGTAACATAATACTCGTTAAACATCTTCCCCATAGCCTTTTTTACCTTGCACCATTAGATGTATTCGCTTCACAGACATCCCATTCAAATGGCGACAGTATTGATGTCACTGAATTTGGCTTATGACTATCTTCCTTAACTGCTTCGGTTACAATTTGTGTGAGTGCACCCAGCTCGGTGAATGAATTCGCTCTACAGCAGCTAACTTACAGGTGGCCGTTGTCGCTTCCCCACCTTCGCTTGCCCACAACACACATCACTCCATCCGGTTGCAGTGTCAACAGAGGATGGTTGGTGCGGTGTAAATTTGATTGGCACCCGCAATCAATCGGCCGTATATTTAAGTCTCTACATCTTTGAAGATTAAGCGAATAAACTCGTTTGATTGTGGCTACCAAGTGTTCGGTTGCGAACCCCACCATTGTTTTCTCGTTAGTTCAACCTGATGCATGTGATTTAACTTAGACATGGACGGTTGTATGTTTAAAAGCGGTTCAGGTTTCCCGTCTCAAATGATCGCGTTTTTTATCCCTAAAATAACGTGTTTCTTCAGTTCGCCTTATGCGCCCTCCCTTCAAACTTCTGAAAAGACACATCTCTAGCACCGGACGTGGCGTAGATTGATGATAGAGCTACCTGAGTACACCGATTAATCAACATCTGCGTAACCATAGCAGTCTTACAGAATCATATTACCCTGAACCTGAAAATCCCTCCTCGTAATCCTTCACAGAACGCGAAATATCGAATGATGTTTGTGCTGTTTGGAAAGTGGTGAACAATAATACGTTGCTTTTCTTTACTGAGCAGCTTGAAACCGTCAGGCTGTAGCTCACTGTAGCTCACAGATAAAAGTCACAACGACTACATGACTGCGTCACATCCACAGCCCATTTTATCATCATCACCGTTATCATCATCATTATCATCGTTATCATCATCATCGTTGTTATAGACAGCAATACATCAGTGATTCACACCGATTCTTAACTGCCATAAAACCACGAAGGAAAAAACCCTATGTAGGGAGAGAGAAGAAATGAGAAAGGGAATGGAGGGATCTAACTACTAAAAATAACTACGTCTATATTCAAACATACAACATCAAGGTGCCTACACCTTGCAAACAAATAACCGAGCTATAAGTGAAAGTAAGGCGTCTTCAACAAGACAGATTCCTTATGGCTTTCACTGCTCCGCGTCATTAAATGCACTTACTTCACAGACAATCCGGCTAAACAACGAGAACATTCATACCACTGAACCCGGTTAGCCGCCATCTCACCTGAAGTCTTCAGCCACTGACTCTGCAAGTCGCGAGGGTCCCAGCCTGGGAGACGAACCCGACCTGAAGTGGCCAACCCCTTCGCGAACGATTTCATTTGTCTACGCCAGGTCATCGTCTGTCCACCTCGTACCTTGCGCCAATCGGCCGCAGTGTCTGCAAACAGTTCTCGGTGTGGCAAACGACTCGCTAGCATCCTTGATACGTGACCTAACCATCTAGGTCTGTGCATATGTATTGACTGATCAAAAGAACTCGTTTGACAATCAGTAACAAACACCCGCTTCCCAACCTCTTCGTTGCTTACTCGCTGGTGCCACTCGATACGAGCGATCGAACGCAAACAACGGTAGTCGAATACCTTGAGGCGGTTCACATCCTCTACCCTGAGTGGCCATGTTTCGCTGTCGATAAGTAATACAGCCCTCACTATCGCCTTATACACGCAACCTTTAAGCTTCAAAGAAATACCTCTCTGTCGCCATAGGTGTTTCAGATTAGTGAACACCGTTTTAGCCTTGGAAATGCGCGCCACTATTTCATTCCCTACACCTCCGCTGATGCAGCTTCCTAGGTATACAGATCGGTCAACAGCCTCCATGACTTCGTTATCTAACATTAAATCTACGTAATTACAGCAGTCTTGCGGAAGCACTTTGTATTTTGAGGTTGCAAAGCGCATTCCGAAGTACTTAGCAGAGGGCAAAATAGTATTTGGCGTTGTTTCTGCTGCTTGAAAGTTGTCACACAGCAACACATTCTCGTCATCGTAATCAAGATAATTCAGCCTTCCACCCAGTTGGAGGTCCACACCGGCATCACTTGAGTGCCACAAACAGTCCTCCATTATTTCGTCCGTGACGAAATTAAACAAAAATGGTGAAAGGGGACAGCCTTGACGAACGCCGCTCCTGGTGCTGAAACTGTCAGACAGCTCACCGTAAATTCTAACCTGAACCGAAGTATGAGAGTAAAGCGCCGACAGTATGTTCACATACTTGGTCGGTACACCCTTGCGTTTAAGCGACTCTTAAAGTGTAGATCGATCCACCGAATCGAACGCACCTTTATAATCGAGAAATACGGCAATTGTTGGTCGGCGGTACACATGACGCTGCTCCAGAATTTGACGAAGGGTAAAAATGTGATCTATGCATCCCCGACCAGGACGAAAACTTACCTGTTCTCCTCTGATGTTTAACTCCCGAACTGCAGTGAGTCGACGGAGTATAATGAGTGGCAGAACCCCAATAATGACCCTCACAGTTTTCGCAAGAGCCCCGGGCTCATTTCATGAATATAGGAATTATTATCGCGCGACCCCAGCACGCAAGGATGGTCTCCGTCATCCACACATGTTAAAGCAACCTAGCACCTCTCCACCTTCTTTGAAAAGTGCCGACACGAGATCATCTGGACCAGCAGCCCCTTTACGCTTGAGAGCCGAAAGGCAATTGCGAACCTCAGTCTCAGTGAGTGGTTCCAAATCTACCGACCAGGGCGTTACATCAGAAGTTTGTGGAGGCAGCACGGTAGAAGCAAGAGGCCAGCTAAATTGGTCCTCAGAGTGTTCTGCTCACTGCACTAACCTTGTGGACTTATTATAAATGAGTGCGCCATCTGCCTCGCTGATAGCTTGTTTCATTGACAAACGGTCGCTTGAGACCAATAGCACGGATCACCTTAAAGAGTTTGCCAGTGGTCCCGGAAGCAAAAACGGTCTTCACTCCCTAACTTTTCCCATTAACCAAGCCTCGCGATCTGCCTTTAGACTACGTTTCAGTTTCCTACGGATATCTCTCCTAGACTTGTTATATGAACTGCGAGAAAGAATGTAATGTCTGGTTTCCAACAACTCCAGAGATTTCTCCGAGATCCAATGTCTGTTGAAGCCACGAGCTCCCGTGCCGAATGCTACAATACATGCTTTCTGAATGGCCCGTGAGATTTGAGTCCAGCAGCTATTAGGATCTTTGAAGTGTGAAAGATTAAGACAGCTTTCCAAGCTGATTTGGTACTTATGTTTTACCGATGGTAAAGCCATTTTCTCAGCACCTAATCGTTGCTGTCGGTGGGGTCGTTGCCCAGCAAATGTAAGAACAAAACGACAACGTACCAACGCATGATCTGAATCCAAGCTTGTGCTCCAATACGAACGACAGTCTTGAATGGATCCCCGCCACCTATAACTGACAGTTGTGATCTGTCTGAGACCAGGCTTGGTTCGGAGAAGGCGGGTGTCAAGTATAGCATTGACGTGCACGATACTTAAAATTAGCGCTGACTAAAGATAGCTTATGCTCAGCACACAGCTGCAACAGTCGCCCGTCATTATCTGATCGGTGTGACGCTACCCCAAACGTGACACCTAAACGAGATTCGGCCGATCTCCGGCCATAACGACTATATCGGAGCCACGAGTTGACCGAAAGTGAGCAGCCAGATCCTATTAAAATGAGTTCTTGACGCCGACGTCACTACAGTCAGTAGGAGCGTAAGCAGACACAATGAATGAATTTCTGAAAGTCTTGCGTCCAGAGCTTGCCTTAACAGAACCTGCTAAGTGAACGGCACAAAGTCTACTGTTAACAGGAATCCAATTTATCAATGCGGCTGCGGCCGTCGTGCTGAGGACTATACCCACTCCAGCCTGACCTGTAACGGTGGCTGTGGAGTCACCCGAAGTGTGTAACTAGTATCGGGTAGACAATGCAGGTGCTGTTAGTTCCCTACGCGGACTACTGTCCTGGGTTCTAGTTTTCGAGACAACGATATGCAACGAGTCTATCGTTCATGCGAGAACGGCCTACTGAGGGGAGGGGCCTGAGAACTAAATTTGATAGGACAGTGGGAGAGAGGTCAGCAGTAGCATGTTTTCGCTTTTCCACGCTGCTGTATGCAGCAAATAGGGCGACCCGGTTTATACTGCGAGACGGCCGATGCAGTATGGAATTACTTGTGTTGTGACCATTCGTGGTTGTGTGTGGGCTGAGATACTGCCAGGATGCCTATTTTATATACCGTGGGTGATGTTTTCCGATATACACAGTAAAGTTACCTGTTGAACTATTTGCACAATGAACTCGCCTATGTGCATTGTTCGCGTTACCACTCGCAATCACCTTGGTCAAGTTGTTTGTGAAGTGAGTGCATTTAATGACCCGGAGCAGTAAAAACCGTAATGTAGGTGTCTTGCTGATGACGCCTTACTTTCACCTGCAGCAAGGTGTAGGCACCTTGATGTATGTTTGAATATAGACGTAGTTATTTTTAGTAGTTAGATCCCTCCATTCTTTTCTTCCCTCTCCATACATAAGGTATTTTTACTTCGTGGTTTTATGGCAGTTAAGATTCGGTGTGAATCACTGATATATTGCTGTCTATGCTGATGAATCACATAGACCAGGTGAACGGTTTGTCGATGTGTTGAGTGACGCCGCATCCAGCTTATTATCATCGAAGCATGCCCTAAGGTTATCTTCGTCTAGTCCATTCGCACGGTCATCAGCGTGATGCTATCACAACAGTGATATGTTGATTAGAACCCGTATCTTGTGACCAGCCACCGGCATGAAGTGATACCGAGGGCGATTCAACCTAGAGGAAGTTTTGGTTAAAAACTGCGACAATGATTGAAATGACTGAATGGTAGGTACGATTAATGACCGTATTGGAAATGTTTTCCCAATTGTGTTTTTGCCTTTGGTACTTCATCGTCCAGTACTGAATCATTAGGTGTTTATGCCTCATAACAACAGTTCGGTGTAGATTTGAACCGCATTGGATGACGTGACATGTGCCTGACCTCCTACCGTCAACTACTTGCCGGCCGGTAGGATAATGCGACTGAGTTACTATTTCAGCGATCGTTTATAAGCACACATCACTTTGAATTGCAAATTGTTGCGGCAATCAACAGACGTTTTAAGCTGACAAAGGGACCGATATCGCAATCCCGTAGTTCTGATCATATAACCCATACGGTGGAATCAGTCGCTAGTCATCACTGAAGTAAACGATTGAGATTCATGGCATCTAGTTAGTGCAAACCGTAGTATTAAACACCGCACACTATTAACTACATTTAGAATGCAACTTGCTACGATCAAAATGCTTGTTACCTACGTATTGAACCTGATGTACACCTCATCTTCAGCTAGGCTGTCCGAGCACTTCCAGTGACAGCAGAGATGATCAAGTAGGCTGCTAAACGGGACCCCATTTTGATACAAGTAATGACGTTCATCCGCCTACGTGTTGGGGCGGAACAAAGCGGTTTCTTTTGTACGCGACTTTTGGCTTGTCTTGGGAACCAAATCGCTGGACAGTTGCGGCATTTTCCGTGACCGAGATTTCTGTGTTAATTAGTACCGGGACGAGAATCCGATTTGTATCAAGCGCACCATTATATCAAGAACGAACCAGCATATCGTTTAGGAGGGTTTACAACACTACGTTACGCGGTTCGTGGAAACTTCAAAACACTAACACTTAATTCTTTAATAACTATGACCAGCGGACCAAGTTTCACCTCTGGATGTGTCTGCTGGACGTGTTTGCCAACTTAATGCACACTTACTGTCGTAGTTTTTATGCCAAGATTAATGTTAACCGATGATCAGGTTAGGAGTTATGCTGTCGACTTAAGTGACTCTTTGGAAGATATAACCAAGCTATTGATTTGAACCTCATTCACCGATAACCGTTGATGGACACTTTCAACATAACAGAATTTGAGCTTTTGGACTCGTCATCTCAAAGTCCAAACTTCGTCATCCTCACTCTTATTTATTGTCTACTAATGGTCATACATAGCTCCTGGTTGTTTGAAGGAAGCCACATATCTACAGACATGCTTTACTAATTCTGCGCTCGTGTTTACTCCTACCGGCATATAAACTTCTGTCACACAATGTCAAATGGTCAACTGAAATACCAACCTGTCTGTATATGTTTTCAGCCACCCACCCAAGATACTGATTTTTTGAAGTTTTCAGACTTTAGCGCATCACAGGCAGGTACTTGATGTCACTGTGACAGTTAAGCATCAGTGTGAACTACTGATGTATTGCTGTCTATGATGATGATGACTTGATGTCACTTTATCTCGATATTGGTAATCTGAAACGTCTGCAACGCTTAAAAGTCCGGTGGCCTGGGAGGTAATTACTTCGGCTCGCAACAGGTAGAGTTACCGGCTAGAAAGACGCTCTGAATATCTCTGCTTGGTCAGTCTAGACGAGATTGGAACCGGTTACAGTGGTGTTTCGGTTTGAGAGTATGTATCTTGAAATATGTTAAACAGTGAGGAGCCAGTATCAGATTTTGTTTTCAGCGACGTTTGTGAATAATAGCGATTGGTATGGGTCGTACGATGTTGCTCTCGATGTCTCATCTCTATGAGATCTGTTTGAAATTCTCCAGGCCACGTATTTCACGAACACACGAGTATTATGGTTGTTTTCTGATTAGCAACTCATGGCACAGTAGTTCCATCTTACATCAAGAACGTTGCAAATAGCGCCAAAGCGTTTGGTTGGTTACTACCATATAAGATGGAGTGACGGGATATAAATGAAAATTCGTTTTACACTGTCCTTTTGAAAACGACACGTTTTATTCGCATTGGTTATTATTGAGATCAACTATTACCAAACACAGTCAAAGAGATTCGTTATTATTATCACTGGAATTTTATTCTGTTATACCACAAAGTACTTCGATCGTAAAAATGGGGGGCAACCAATAAAAGTGGATTGTGCACGCTGAAACATGGCGACATATATCCTCACGGTACGAGTGTATCTCAGTTTCAATGCATAGATACTGTGCATCTAAGTATGTTTGTGTTTTCTTTTGAACATGCCTAGGAATGTAAATACCACAGAAAAAAGGCCACGGTTTGAAGGAATACCTGGAAATACATAGCTATTATGGTCGTATCTTCTTTGCCCTGCATTTGACTAATCACTGGTTTCCCACGCCCTGTGTTGAAGGTTAGATGGTAAAGGGGCGTTTTATTAAGCGTTATAGAATAATCACTAGCAGAATTAACTGTTTTGCGTTGTGCTTATAGTATGTAACTTGGGATGACCCATTTTAGTTGCTAAAATTGTGTGGTCTAGGCAATCCGAGATGCCGTCCAGATTCTTCTGTATTGAAGTTTAATTCTGTATTCTAAATAACTCCTCTGGGTCCTCTAATACCGTTTCCCTTCTGCTGATAGTCGTGTTCTTCGCGTTTTATTTTACAGCCCCAACAACCTGCGGTTGGGACCCTAGAGAATAAAGCGCCGTCGGCAAAACCAATCAAAGTGGGAAGCACGTGGAAAGAACTGGATTCTCTTAAAATCGATTTGGACTCATTAGTAGTGTCTGAAAAGCCGAATCTGCGTTCCAATACCGGTCCTAGTTTACGTCAACTTCAACATGCTAGTCAACAGAAGTTGTCACCTGTGGATCCCAATACTACCCATTTTTCTTCCATGTCCTCAACGATTTTCGGTGAGAGCTGTTTGCTTTCTGTAGGTCACAAATTTTCTGGTTGATCTGGAACAACCAACTATCATTTGTGAATAGCGTCTTACGAGCTTTTTTAGAAATTGTTGATTGTCTGCATGTGATTTATTGGAGATAATGAGTGAACTTAGCTTAATTAGTCTGAATACGCGTCGGCACAAAAAAAATTGTCAGCCAGGTTTCTAGCTACCGGGCCGTTCTGGGCAGACACGTTTTTTGCATGTCCTTTCGGACATTTCTTGGGTTGTCTTCATACTTTGTGCCTACGAGTAATTCTTATCTACGTAATTTAATGCGAGTACTAATTTTTACTTGGCTTCGACGTACGAGTATCAGTCACGCAGTCGCTGGTTCGAACCCAGCTGTAATGGTGGCTTCTGTTTTGATATTGACATCTTGGCAGTCTTAAATCCACATATGGCCTCGTACGTCACACGATATAATGAACACTGCAGGGCGTGCAAGCCGGCTGCTTGGCTTAACTTTTGAATTCAAAACCCACAGCCGTGTGAACACTTTACTGTTCCGTGTTTTCTCACGCTCGTCGTTTGAGTCCGGAGCCAGCTTGCGGTTTTCATAAATCGTTTTATATTTCATTCTTGTAATAATTCATTATGTTGGTAAACGGAAATCTTAACTTAAGGATCAGTGTCGTCCACCTTGTTGAGGTACGGACAATGACAATTTGGTTGTCGTCATTCGAACGTTTCAAGGTATTTGTAGCGGTGTATTTATTTCCGTTATCATCGCACGCTATTTTAAATGGCGGAACTCAGTTAGCTAGTCGGTTGGTTGCATGTAGACTGGAGTGCCCTGAAGACGACCGTTTCAATGACACCGACGTCTCTGTGTCGCGAATCGGCAAATGACGTTAGTGTGAGAGCCGACTGTGCGATAATCCGGCCTATCTTGCTATTGAGCAGTCTTAGTCAATAGACGGTAATGCCATCGTGATGTGGTGGAGTCACGGCTAACGCGGACTTGTTCTACAAGACCTGCAGAGCATTTTTTTAAAAGTATTACGGGATGGCACTTCGTCCCATAAGTAGGTGTCATTCGTCTTAACGGTAGTCAGTAGGCCAGAATGACGCGCAAATCTGTGGTCAGGCTATTATTATTATTATTATTATTGTTATTTTTATTATAGGTTTGAATTAGTAAAATGTTCACAAATTGTATTGAAGAATCAGCGGGCGGAGACATAAAAGTATAAATGGATATGTACGACGATAATATAAGAAAAAGGAATTTCTTGTCAGCTTCATGCTGCGTACAGTTTTGTTTTAGTTGTTTGTTTCGTGTTTTGTTTTCTAGAAGTGGCATAGTGATAACGAATGTAGCAACACTTGAGACACTGCTTTCGGTGTCTATCCAACGGCACCGATCGTCTTTTGGACTCAAGCCAGGGAAGTGGGCTAAGTATATTGTTCCCACACTTTATATCATTTTCTTTGTACATCTAAGTCAACCTTATTGGCTATCCACCATTCCGTTTTATCCAGCTGCACTCTGAGAGTGCAAACAAGTTGATATCTCGTGGTTCACCCTGTTCTACTTGCAGATCTCAAAGGCTTCTTTTTCCTAACGGTGGCTGGGATGTACACAATCACGACTACTCACTTTTGTAATGTGTTGTAGTATTCAGGCATGTTTAGCTTACTTATTACAGTAAATAAATCCCACTAGACTCGATTTTATCTTTCACTTTTATTTCCCAGCTCCCAAGCAGCCCAAATTTGCGCGAAGTGGACCACAGCCACCCTCAAACCCATCGGTTCAACCTACGCTAGGGAACTTCGGCTCCCCAGTTCCATTGCAAGCTGTCCAACCCATGTCGATGACCTCAGGATTGTCTAAGTTTAAGTTGATGTGATCACGGCTTTTTATTGCAGTGCTGAGTCGTTAATCGACTTTGTTGATCATTTGCTGTGTATTTAAATGACTTCTTGTACATTGTTCGATGATTGTCTCTTAGTTGCTGACTATTCGAGGCCTATTTCACTAATTTTCCTAAATAGCAGCGCTTTCACTTTTTCACCGTTCATGCCTTACCTTGCTGTGTTCTTTCACTGTCTTCCGTTTCGTATCATTTTCATTCCATTTCATGTTTGCTCATTGTAATGGTTCTGTGATCTACGTGGTTCGCCCGAATGTGCCTTACCGAACCCATTGCCTTGCTAGCTTGGGTCAACCTTACTTCAATTGACCCCAACCATTATGTGTCACGTTGTTTGAGATCAGTTTTTTTGAAACTAATTGCAAAGCGACATTCATTGATGATTTTAACGTGTTCATTCTACGACTGATCCACAAACAAAGGCTGTGAATTTTACCATTTCTTATGATGTGCCTACATTGCTGATATTGAATTGGATTTATTGTTTCCTTCATCTCTACCGCTTTGTTTACTTTGGTTTTTGAATGTCAAGCAATGCGATTCTAGTGCTTTCCTTGTGAGACATTTTGCAGTGTTCACCCGAATTATCCATAGGTCGCTGTTTTCTGATTTTGTGAAGTTCATCTTAGCCCGATGATCACTGTCACTAACCGATACGGGCTTGCGGTAACTCATTAGTCACAGCACTGCTACGATCGGGATTTTAACTTCGGTCGGCGTTAATGTTCCACTCTGGGTTCCTACTGCCAGATGATATCCGTTTCACATACTATCTTGTACAGTGCTCCATCTTTGTAACAACCACCCATGGGGAACACGAAAATCAATCGCTACATTGGTGAACACGAGCGGTGTAGAAAGACTACTACCATAATCCGTATTCCAACTGTGTGATGGTTTCTGGTGTATGCCGTGAAGTATTTTGTTAATGTTTTACTTTTCATCGGGCGCGCATTGTCTTTGATTACACGACCAAACTGTAGTTCAGATCGGCGAATTTATCTTACTTTGCGGTGCATATGTAATCTTAACTTGTTCGCTATTTGTGGCGCGTCAAAAATTCAGATGCC